>CALYDF020000564.1:0-37298 GCA_944474145.2 Dicrocoelium dendriticum | reverse complement strand
AACCTTGGTTCCACAATAGCATAAATTGCACTGATTACATTCTACCTAGGAACCCATGCGATATATCATAGGACCTTACCGTGGATTCCATAACTAGAGTTTTGCCGCTAACACTTCTGTTTGCAATACACATTTCCGAGGTTTTCAAGTTGCTAAACACCAAGAGGATAATGTTGTTACTCACGAAGCAGTAGATAACAGAGAATGTGAATGTTTTCAGCGTAGCACATTCAAAGTGATCAGTTTAAAGTACTTATTTTGTTTATGAATTAGGTTAATTAAAAACTGCGGAGGTTGGAACAAGTTTGTTATCTAGGTTAGTGTTTAATCCAGATCTCTCAATACAGGATCTTGTACAGGAACACGAAAGTGCTTTGACGCTGAAGCATGTCAAATCAATGGTTCAACGGCACAGTGAGTCTTTTGTGGTGAATGTTCCTACTATGCGTACACGCCCCAAACATCGCGCAAATCAGTACGTCTCTCCGACTTCGCATCCCAAGGCATTGTGCTCAGTGACATTTTGCTCGATTTTTCGAATTTAGATGATACAGTTGCAAGTGTTTTGTACATATGGGACATAAGGAAAGCAAATGTTTGCAGGGAGCCACTGGAAGGTCGTCGCGAAATTTCGCCCAAACTCCATGTTTTCAATGTCGCGTTTCAGATGAGGTATTTGCAACCACAAGCCCGAACATTAGTCACTGCAAAAGTATGTTACGATAGTGATAAACAGTGCTTCTGTTCGGATTCAACTAGACGCGGCTTCTAATATTACAATAATCTCTGAGTGTACATGGAGCAACCTAAGTAAACCCGCATGTGTTCAAACTTCACATGTCGCCCACGACGCGTCCATTTCGTAATTACACACGCTTGAACAGTTCAATTGTGGGTATGCACATGGAAATTTACACTCTAATGGTATTTGTTATGTTACACGTTATGGATATAACTTTGAACCGTTTCTATGGTAACCCAGATAGTTTTTCACTTTGACCCACAGATTTCCGGTTTTCCGTTGCACCCCTAAAATTTATTGACAGCACAGAAGCTATATCACATTTTGCCTCTAAGTACCCCAATAATTTTTAAAGGATCATGGAGTGTCTTATAACGTAAAAGCTGTGTTGCATCCGCATACCTGTGAAGATCCACATTTTGTCCCCAAAGCCCGGTGCACTACGCTGCTGTGGAGGCAGTAGATGGAGAAATAAGCCGACTGCGGTCCATGCTTGTCATCAGTTCTGTGAGTTCCTCAGCGTAAGCCGCTTCTTTTGTAGTCATCAGAAATGCTAAAGGAAATTTTCACAAAGTTTAATGAAGAAAAGCTTCTTTTCAAAATTGATCTTTCTGATGCGCAGTTGCAAAAAGTGGTCGAGCAGCGCTCAAAAAACTACTTACTAATTATACCCCTAGAGCCTTGTACCGTTATGTTTGGTTGACTTGAAGTAAGATGTGCTCCAGCGTTATTCCAAAAGGTGTTGGACGCCATGCTATCCAGGTTACAGTGTGCCATAGATTATTTAGATGGCACAATAATGCCAATCCCAACACAGGTTAGTACACCCACTTAGACGAAATATTCTCCAGCAACTTTACATATGGATTTCTTGTGCGTCTAGAGAAGTGTAAGGTCATGATGCCCAGTATCACATAGCTTAACTCCGTTATCGACACTTCCACTCGTCAGCCAGACCAAACAAATTTAAAAGCCAGCATGTTAATTCCACACAACAGGAACAAAGCTACTTTGCAGTTTGCTTGGGTTTAGCACAACTGCCCTCATAGGCACGAACTCCGGGACCCATTTAATCCATTTTTGTTGAACGAGTCCGGGTAGCATTAGTCATCGCAGTGCCAGAAAACGTATAAAAACATTGAACAAATATATTCCTCCGATCTTCTTTTAACGCATTACGATCTAGTAGTATCAACAACTATCACTGCTAATGCATCGGAAAACTGTATCGGTGGTGTTTTGCTGCATCAGTTCCCAAATGAACATCAAAAGGCTGTGCTTCATTTTTTCCGCGCGTTGACGGCAGCAGAAAATAACAAGAGTCAAGTAAAGGAACATGTACTAACTTTTGATTTGCAATTAAGTATTTTCATATGATGGTGTATGGACGTAAATTTATTTTGAACAAGGACCATAAACATTTCCTATTTATTTTTGGCGCCAAACGAGCAATCCCCTTTCACACGGAAACAGATAACATCTTTGGGCAACACCCTATTAGCATACGATTTCGAGTTGGTATATTAAAAGTACGCCTTCGCTTGTTCATGCTGGCGTATTATCCATACTAGTTGCCGACTGTACGTCCAAGACACTAAATGCAGGCACGGTTGTATCAAACATTCTCTTAACCCCCGTTATTGGACAAGTATTTCAAGCATACGTACGTGAACGTCCAGTAACAGCACATGCAGTCCAAGCAGATACAGAAAATTTTTTGCCTTTTAATAGTTATTTCTGTGTCCCTTGGCAATAGTTGGCTTGTAGGCCACTTGAACATTTATAGTGTGCGTTTTCGTAAAAGGAAGTTTGCCTTAAGCACCAATGGTAGTTGCTTGATATTAGCTGACCCAGTTGTGATTCCTAAGATTCTATAGAATATGGTTTTCATTTAGATTCCCGAAGGTCTCGAGGAAGGCAGTCATATGAAATCCATAGCGCTACGTCAATTTGGGAGATTACAGGGCTTACACCGAGACGCCTGCAGCATCCGCTTCGGTTTGTTGGGCTCACGGTTGTCCTCAGTAGAGCGGTAGTTTCAAAGACCAGCCTCCTACCTGCGCAGAGCCAAGTGCCGGAACTACACCACCTATAGCCGTATACATTCTAGCAAACATATTTTTCGCACATCCCACCTGAGTAAACCATCCTTCGTTCTGACGTTCACTCAACTTAAGTTGCCATCATCCGAATTGCCACAGATTTTAACTATTCCCAACTCCCACATTTCGCGCATGTGTAATCAATTTTTATATATTAATTGGTATGAAGCCCGTATACACGAATATTCAGATACCATTTTAATCGGGTTAGGCACAAAACCCGCTTTAGTAACTAAAACCATTTAGCACTGAAAAGTAAAACGGACAGTAGTTACTCGTTCGTGACAGCGCATACCAAGGCAGTCGGACGCTTAGGCTCTTTTTCTTCCAAAATGGAATGTAAGGCGTGGTTATGCCATTAATTTTCATAGCGCGCTAAGACATCTGACCCTTTTAACCAACGCTGCAAACGCATCAATGTGCTGGCGTCTCACGATAGCTGATCTGCTGGATGCATGGAAACAATATTTGAGCCTAGAACGTTCATGAGGACTCTGTACACACAAACACCGTTTTTCCATTCCTGGCGCTAGTATAGACCAGGTAAATGGCAAGCTATAGGAAGGCGCCATATCACCATGCAAAACAAGCGCAGCCACACGGATTACATTAAAAAACAACACCTGAAATGCATGCAACTCAACACATAGACATACAAAGGTAGAGATAAACTTCGACGACGATGTTTCACATGTACCACACCGAGCGCTTTAATATATTTGGTTCTTGGCTTGAATATATGTTGATGCAGTCAAGCAGATACTGATTGAGTAACCAGCTGAAACGTAGTCCCTTGGATGCTGGCACGGCGTGACAATGCTGGGGCGCTTACCTAGCCATTTTGTCTCAGGCACTCGTGTCCGCATGTGGTGCGGTACCATGCGCTCGACGTTCGAATGACTAGAGTCCATCGACGTCAATCATGTACGAACCCGTGGTTTCATTTTCGCATGCACCAGTGATTTGGCGGGCATTTGATATGCTAAAGCCTTTTGTGACCATCCACTGCCCTTCATTCCAAACACTTGCAAACAACAACAGTTTGTAAAGAACTCATTTGACTACGTCCTGGAAACAAAAATACGGTTTTACAGCGTCGCCGAATTGCTCACATTGCAGGTGCTTAAGTATCCCCGTCGAATACATATGGCTGCAAGGTTCCTGCCACCTGAGGTGCCTCAGCAAAAGTATGCAGTCGAGTGCATACATGCTTCTGCAGCGCACAACTTGCTCGCCTGCAACTAGATGACCACAGCTGATGTATGGAATCCGTCATGGACACCGTTAATGTCGCCGATCCAGATATCTGAGTTGGAGTTGTATACATTTGACGATGAGCTGATTAGGGGGCGATTTCAAATTTTGTCACTGCACTTTGCACTTACGAGGGTTAGAGCACATATGCTACGTAGACCCTTCAAACACCATTTAGCTAAGACTACTTCCATACTAAATATGTCGTCTATGAGTAAGGTTATCACAACCGTGTTATATTCGTCGGCTAAGCGATTACATGAAAGAAGCTTCCTTCAGTGACACTGTAACCTTACTAAAGCTATTAACAGCAGGTTTTCTATTGCAACTTTAGAGAGAATGTGGATCTATGGCCTTCATTTTACATCTCTAGTGTCAGAAAAATGTCCAACAAGCTTGTAGTTGAATCTCAACGTGATCAAAATATAGAGATATAGTGCGAGAATATTAGCGATGTTTCCAGGCTTTTGCCGGTAGTATCATTAATCTATTCAGTCTACTTTGTTGTAAGAAGTCCAAATGTTTAGGATGGAACCAATGGCCTGTCGTGGAAAAAACCACGATTTCTAAGGAGCTAAGGGAGTGCGAATATTTCAGCCATACGACCTTGATCTGGGCAACAACCAGCCTGCTGCTCCCGGAATTGTGTTTCACGTGCTTCAGCTAGCCTGCAGTGCATGATAGATGGCAGCGCCTTGGTGGCAGCCGATGTTAAATCGTTACTTTTCTGATTAGCGCATGGAATATGAGAACGTTACTTGCAGACTGCAAAATTTAATTTTTCTCTCGAAAAGCGTTTACCATTATAGCTTTGCTTTATATTCGGTAATATAGAATTTAGAAGATTGACAACTATCGTGCTGCAATAATTAAAGTATTTTGGGAGATGTTATTCTGGGCTTGTAGCCTTAAAACGGAACTCTAGAGGAAGCTTCGCTTCAGCGTTTTTGCAAGTAAATAAGTAAGTAACCAGATAAACGTTTTATTTCTCGACAGTGCGAGCCATAGACCAGTTGAGTGGGCTTATCAATATGTACGTGATTGCATAATAGGGTTTATTTTACATGTTCTATTAAATGGTTCCCATATAGGTTTTTTGAAGTGATTAGCAGTTTGAAAATAATACAGCGATTACGAAACAGGGAACAATAATAAATGTAGGTTTCCCGGAAAGTTCAAGTAATGTAATACGGCCATCCATGGAACTGTCGCGTGGGACTTGCTTCCATGCAGATTATTCCGTCGATGGGTTTCACCCGCAATTCCATTCTACAACTGGCTCTGTGCCGGTGCGGTAAAATATTAACTAAGTCATCAGCTGGGTATCAAATGTTGTTTAAGAGCTGTTTTATGCATACATTTTGGGCGATGAAGCCTCAGCCCGTTCCGTCATGCGGATCAAACAAGTGTGGCACGTTTTTGTTTAAGCCAGCGAGTCAGTAGCAATATAATTAGCATGTTTATAACATTTTATTTTGAAAGCTGTAATCCGTTACCACAAGAGATCATCCCAGTCATGAACAACAATGAAACAAAGAAACAGATAAAGTATGAGGTATTAAATAAGATAATAATGAATACAATCACTTGCCGATAGGCCAAACAAAATTTGATGGAAAATCTTGGCGAGTGACGACGGTACAGAGACATCAGCTTGAAAGGTATAGTGCATCTCGAAACCAGTGCGCCAAAGAAAACCGAATTGGTTAGACAGAGTGATAGGAGCAAGATCGTTTATATATACATACTCAAGTATTTAACTATATGTAGGTAACTTTATAATATGGAAAACAATAGAGGATATGACGACTTTCAAATGTAGCCAGGACCTTTCTCATACAAATCATCTAGAATCATGGCTAGGCTTAGTGTTGTCCAGATATTTGCAACAGTCAGGTGCATATTATCCATGCGTGTGAATTGCAGATAGATAGTGCAATTTCTAATACTCGATGGAAGTTTGTTCCATATTAACGCATATTTTACGGAGAACAATTTGAGTGTAGCTTTGTGCAACAATCTTTTCAGGCCCAGTGAACAGTTCAACAGCTATCTGAACAACTTGAGCTACGAGTCTTCAATTCTATAGCCAACCAATTCGGGCATAAAACGCTACAACAAACTCCTTGTTGGGAAACTTTTGCCTGCCGACAAGCTTGTGCACACGAACAACTGTACTTCTTTCAGGAACGCCGATAAAGTAACGTGCTGCCAGCAACTACAAACCACAGACCGGCGCTAAACCATCCAGCCGCCTGGAACTTAGCACGACACTACGGGAGACGCATGGTCAAACTGATGATAACAGATGCCCACAACCGCCTACGCAAATATGAGAAAGTCATATCATCATCATCGTTATACACATCAGCTAGCGTTGGGTAAACACCTCCGCTATTGTGCCGCAATACATAAAATAAATACAGACATACAGACATATAATACAATACACAAAGGAAAAATAGCTACAGCAGTTGCATGTCAGCTGAGCTACCAGCAACGGATAGGCATCCCTCCGGTAAGCTTCCAGCCAGCTACTAGGCAAAAAAAATTTCTTTTGTTATTATTATGTTTTACCCTTGGAAATGGGATCGTAGATGGAGGGGGAGGCTAAAAAGGGATGGGGTGGGACAAAGAAACTCACAGCAGGAACGCCACTGAGGTCGGCTCCTTGCCATGTCGGCAAGTGTATCCAGCCAAACGTGTTCACCGTCTTTTGGACCCCAATCAGGGAGCCGTGAAGCCCCAAATGAGGCTAGCTCGGAAGTGATGGACTTCATTCCTCTCGACCAAGTCATCGCTTGGCCACCTCTCCTCTTCTTCCACCCATATCCTCGGTGAGCAAACAACGCACGTCGCGGAAGTCGGTGGGCTGGCATGCGTAACACGTGGCCGAGCCATCAGAGCCTGGTGCGGGAAATAACGGTGCTGAGCGGTTCAGATCCTTTTCCTGGGCCGTAAACAATGCGTCGAACACGCTCGTTACTCACACGGTGTTTCCACAATATGTGAGCCAAACTGCGAAGGCACCGATGGTCGAACGTAGGTAGCCTCTTCAAGTCTGCCGACCGTAGGTGCCAGGTTTCGCAACCGTACAGTAGGGTCGAAAGTACCGCTGCATTGTACACTCTACCCTTCAGGGAGAGAGTAATGTCATAACGGACAATAGAACCAATCGCCACAGAATTTTTGACCCACAGCAACGAACGGCACTGAAATCCGCAACTGAACGTCGAGTCGTAAGCAGAGAAAACCGACGCAATATTGTAATAAACACAAAGTTAGACAAACTGACCAAGAGAAATGACAGCACTGGCAGTGAACGATGGATCAAAAACCTTCCACGCCGGCACCTCACTGAAACTGAAGAGAATGTCTTGATTAAGGGGCTTAACTTCAACGTCAGAGATACTTACCCCAAAGACTACTTGGCTTGCTTAGAACACGCATTGAAATCAAATGGACTGTCGGAGGAGTCCCAGCAACCGATACGGCAGACCGTTGTCCCAGTGCTAACTCGGAATAAAGTCACCCAGACCCTAGTCAAGGAGGAACAGAAGCACTCAGACGTTTACTGCAAGGCGAGAACATTGTAATCCTACCAGCGGATAAAAGGCGCATGACAGTGATAATGGACAAACCGGAGTATAGTAACAAAGCCATATAACTGCTATCAGATGCAACTACAAATCATCAGGTCGATCAAGATCTAAGTTCAAAAATGGTCAACCAGATAAAACGCAACATTAAAGAAACTACAAACAAAGAACAAGCTCACCGCCACGAAGAGATGGATAATGAAAGCTGATGATACAAACATTGCACTGTTCTATGGACTACCAAAAGTACACAAGTATGAATTCCCACTACGACCAATCGTCTCCCCCCCCGGAAACCCATCATATAAACTAGCGATGGATTTGTGGAGGTGGTTGAAACATTTGGTTGCCGGATTCGAACATCGCATCAACAATGCTGAACAATTCCTAAACAAACTGCGGAGTGCCAGAATAGAAGATGATGAGATAATGCTTTCATTCGATGTTACCACACTCTTCAATTCAGTCAGTCATGAATCGGCCAAAGATACTATGCTGCACCTACTTGAGAATCAACTAAGCCCCACGACATCCATACGACCTGAAAGCTTTTAGGAACTCCTGAACTTCTGCATGATCACTTATTTTCGCTTTGACAGACAAGTATACCAGCAACTGAGAGGAACATTCATGAAATCAACAATTTCTGGGCTCATTGCTGAAGCCGTAATACAGAAATTGGAGCGTATTGCACTGCCATCTATCAGCCCAAAACTGTATACGATCCGTGGAGGACGCGTTTGTCATCGTAAAACGAAACGGAGTACAGACCACTCATGATTTGCTCAACAGCAAATTCGAGGATATCAAATTGGCGATTGAATTAGAGGAGGATAACAAGCTGCCATTTTTGGATGTACCGGTCACTAGGAATACAGACGGATCTATGGCATCGTGCGTATTTCGGAAGAAAACGCATACGGATCAGGTATTAAACTATCACAGCAATCACCCGATGAATCACAAGTAGAGCTGCATTCAAACCCTGTTCACAAGAGCGGAAACACACTACAACACAGCCGAATCACAGAAACGGGAAGAACATCACGCACATCGAGTGATCAGAAACAACGGTTATCCGAGACATTTCATCAGAAGGCGCTTAAAGAAGATAATGCCTCAGCAACAGCAGCAGCAGCCATCTGATCAATCAAAAAAATGGATAGTGTTTGCCTACATCAAGAACGTCACCGAACTAACAGGAAGATGTCTGCCATCACATGGAATCTCTGTGGATCACAAGTCAAGTGCTACCCTAAGGAAATTGATCTCAAAACCCAAAGGAAAGTCAATCAAGCCGACCAATCCAATGACATCTACCAGCTAAAATGCAATGACTGCGATAAAATCTAGGTCCGACAAACTGGAGGAAAACTTTGTACACGAATCTCCGAACACGACGCGGCCGTCAGAAAGCATGATGCACACTCGATGGTTTCTGCGCATGAAGCTCAAGACGGCCACCATTTCGATCCGGAGAATGTAAATATCCTAGCCCATGGAAGTACAAAACCCGCGTGAGTTTTTAGAATCCTGGTACTCTACAACGCATTCAGTCAAATGACACATCGAACTGGACTCAGTGTAGGCCAGACTACTGTTGAACGACCACTAACTCGATCGATTGAATCCGATGGAACCCGTGCCTAGACAACCGGAACTGATTTCAAAATCTCTCGCAAGAGAAAGCAGACAAAGGCCACAAAACACAAGGAGGCGAGCTTAAAGGTCATCTGCCCATCAACCAATTAAACGCGGATCGAAGTCCCAACAAATAGGATTGCTCGGCTCCACGGCCATCCACGACGGTATAAAAACGCGCGCACACCACGCTCAATGCACTCTCAACGAGGCTCCTCTACGCTCCTCTACGCTATTGCACGCCAGTCAACTACGCACTGATGATGTCACCTCGATTGGTGACGAAACGTTTGCAACAAAATTGCCATACTCAGCGAACTGTTCAACAGCCGTGCGATACTTTTGTATTTGCAATGTGCGCTTGCTGTTTCTTAGTTCATAGCGCATCCGAGTTTGAAAATAGAGTTGCGACTGAGCAATGTAGCTTAATCCGAATAATAAGCGGTATAACCATATCGTCTCCAGTTTTAGAGCCTCGCAACGCTCACGGTATGTCATATTATTAGGTATGTTCAAAAACTTCTTTGTGCATGATCGTTAAATGTTTTCTAATGCTATGACGTCCAGTTTCTCAGATTACTATGCACTATCGTACAGTACTCAAGCTTCGGTCTAACACGTATTTTAAAGATATGAACCTGGAATCCCTCAAGATAAGAGTTGACTTATGTAGATGATCAATTTACTGGCAAAAACATGCAAAGATATGACAAGCTCTAAAATATTAAATGAGGCAGAATATCTTAGACCAAGGTCTCAAACTGCGCCACACACAGAAATAGGACTATCGTTTAATGTTAGGATGTTCAGAGAAGGGCCACAGCCATGGTACAATAGATCACTCAGGTCATTGGCAATGTGCTTCCAGAAGTTACTCCAGTGCTCTAGTGCGGTAAAGTCAGACTGAAAACAGGCTAAATTTGGACTACATTGCCCAGGGGCGGAATAATACACAATATTATCATCATCAAAACGGAATATCTTCTCTTGCGAGGTTTCATCAAGGAGATGTTTGAAATAGATTAAGAATTAAAGCGGGCTTAGCAAACTATCTTGAAACAATCCACTGGAGATTGTGGTGGGCACAAATATATAATTACCGATTTTGACTACTTGTTATCTACCCACAAGGTAGAAAGACAACCAACCTAAGAGCGAATTTGTGATACCATAGGATTTAAGCTTTTGCAACAATAAGTCGTGTGGAACACGGTCAAAAGCCTTTTGGAAGTCGAGAAATGTTACGATGATGGCACTTCCAATGCCTCTTCCTCTAGTCACATAATCAGGGAAACTAACTGACAGGTAATACATGACCTAAATTTCAAAAAACCGGGCTGATATGTATTGAGAAGGCTCACAGAACTCAAATATTCTATTATGCGTTATTTAACTAACCTCTAAAAGACATCATGCAGAAGATAATAGATGTATAAATGTATAGATGTATAGATAATAGATGCATACAGGCGCTTTTGTATCGTGGCAGTATAGATGCTTGTTTTTAGTGAATAAAATACTTCCCATTGCGTATAGAAAGTGTAAATACATTAAGCAAAAACTGGTAATGTCTGGACCTCTTTGTTTGCCTAGAATTCCTTGGATGTTGCCAGGGCCTGGTACGTATGATGGCCGAAGTAACCTAAGTTGGCGACATATGTTACTAAGTGCAAATTCAACAGTTTGGAGTGTATTACTACATCTGGGTACTAGCTTGATCTGAGTGCGTTTTTCGCATTAGTACCATAAGTAGACGTAAAATAGTCATTGAAGATCGAACATATGATTGAGCGATCGGTTTTGGCAGTTCCATCAGATTTTTCAATCGAGTTTATACAAGTTGATTTGTTATTCTCCCTACGGTCCAAAACTTTTGAGATACAGCCTACCAGTTTGGCGCCCTTTATTATTATCACCTCCTCAGAGCATAGCAATTTGTGGTGATCTTGTTATAAAGCTGTAAGCAAACTAGTGTAGAGGATCAGCAGAGTAAAATCGTTAGCTTTCCTAAACTTTTCTTTATTTTATGAAGTTTAGTGTCTACCTTTTTTGAGATGCCTGCAGGTACAGCAGTTCTGTTCAAGTTCTTGCACGTTCTGGAGCTACAGTTTCAACACAAATCTGAATACGGTGGTGGAACGCATCACAAGCAATTTGTATATTCTGTACTAAGTTGAATGGATCCTGATATGGGGACATATAATCCGAGAAAACTGACAAATTCACAGAAAAGAATAGGCGTTAACTGATCACTTATTATATTGGTTTAGAAAGAATGTGAAAAGCTTAACCAACGATGTAATGAGCACTACCCGGTAACAAGTCATTGATGTATGTGTACACATGCAACCACCCATAGTAATACTAGATCAATTGTGTTACCAAAACATGTAGGTTCTTTAACTACTCTACCCATCCCAGTCGAACAAGAGTAGACATAAAATTATTGTGTTCTTGTAGTTTATAGTTAAGGGTCCATGATACTTCGGGTGTATTAAATTCCCCAGCGATCATTTTATTAGTGTATGAGAGGTCAGCAATAAAAGAAAATGTGTCCACCAAGTCATCGGTTACGTTGAGTGCAGACGATTTGCGCAAATAAATGCAACTACTAAAATATGTTGGATTAATAGAAATGGTAATCCACACCGGATCAGGAAGTTACGGTAGGTGTGGTTCATTCAGAGTAAGAACCAAGTATTTGTCTTTGATGTAGATTATACAGCCAACAACATAAATGCGGTCATTCCGAAAGATGTTATAACCCAGAATCCCGAACAATGTGTCAGGCATCTCCGCTGAGCACCATGCTGCTGTTATTAAAACTATATCAAGAGAAGAAAAATGTAGATTATTACACAGGTGGTGCATTTTATTTAACATTGAACGTGAATTAATTAATTGTTATCGGTTGGTTTGTCTACAGAAATCCAGGTACAGCACCCCAACGAGGTGGTATTTGGAGAGAGTGAAGTGGGGGTGGTGGACACGGAGGAAGTATAATTTGCGGAATTTGTGTCATTTGGGGGTGTGGCGGGTGAAACGCAACTGGACCCCCCAAAATTTCGGAAGGTTGAAATACTGGAGTAATGTCGACCAAATGTGATATTTCCGTTTGCTGGCTGTGTTTGTGTATACTGGATGTAAACATAAGCAGCGAAGCTTAACTGAAATACGCTTAAGATTACACAGCTTTTCTCTCCATATTTCTATGTAAGTTGGCGATATGCGTCCAACCCTCCTCACAGCTAACATCAATCATGTTATTATTCTGGTTTACACTGGTCCGACTGGGCTAAAACAGCCTGCGGGTATTTCAACTGGGAGCAGCGATATCTTCCAAAAAGGAACGTTGATACCGCTAATTTCCCCGTTCGTCTCGAAACCTTTACAAATTTAACTCTGAAATTGGTTTATCGGTCCGTATTATTATATATGTCTTCAGTTACATCAGAACTATATAGTGCTGAGTATGAGATGGGTTATTCAGAACATTCATCCAGCAGAAGCAGGTCAGCGTTGGTTATTATTTGTCAATCATCACATACTCAGCATCTAGGGCGTGTTGTTGGTCTTTACAACCAGTCTTTACACGTTTGACAAATGTACTACTGAACAATTTTTAGACTATTTCATAAGCTACAAGGAGCTTTTTACGTTAATAATCATTTTATCCACTTTCGATATTTTGCTTTCTGAGTAGTGTAGCAATATCTTGCATGGTATTTACTATTGTTTTACTTGCTCTGGAAAATTCGAAATCGTTTCTATTCACCAGTAATTATTCTCATAAACTCTAGTCTAGAACATAACAACGTTTTTACTCCAAACCTCTAGATGTTTGAAGTACCTCACGTGTTCTTTTACCGTGGGATTGAAGATTAGATCATGAACCGTAGAGGAAAAGCTCGAGCCACTTTTGCTAACCTTCGCCATTTATGGCACCGGGCGCGACATCCCACTCGCCCTGAACGGCAGAGCGTACAATGCAGCGGTACGTTCGATCCTTCTGTACGGTTGTGAAACCTGGCCACTTAGATCAACGGAGATAAAGAGACTAGTTGCGTTCGACCACCGGTACCTTCGCAATTTATCACACATCTGGTGTAAAGGCCGAGTAATTAACGAGCGTGTTTGACGCCTTCTTTACGACACAAGAAAAAGGAACTAAACCGCTCAGCACCGTTATTTTACGCACCAGGCACCGATGACACTGCTACGTGTTATGCATGCCAGCCCACCGACTCCTGCGATGTGCGTTTTTTTGCGCGCCGGGGTTGTGGATGGAAGAAGAGGAGGCGCGGCCAAATGATGACTTGCTCGAGGTGAATGAAGGTCCTCCCTTCGAAGTTGGCATCATTTGGAGTATCTCGGCTCCCTGGTTGGGTCCGAAAGACGATGAACACGTTTGGCTGCATACACATGCTTATACGACTAGAAGCCGACCACAGTGGAGTTTGCGCTGATAGTAACTTTGGCCCACCCCATCCATCCTATCCTTCCTCTCTAAGCACGATCTCACTATATAGATTTATACAATTTTGCATAGTACTTTATTTGCTACATGTCAGCCGGCTGGTGCCTTACCGGAATGGTGCCGATGCGTTACCGGTAGCTCAGCTGGCTTGCACCCGTTGCAGTTTTGCCCTTTTCCTTTTTTCTATTGCGGCACAGTAGTTGAGGTGTTTCCCAACTCTAGCTAAAGTGTAGTGTAATGACTTTAGTTAACAAACACCGCTATCTATATTGTGTTTTTCACCGTGACCATACTAAAGAGCTTATCAAGCATTTGCTCTTACACCCATTATTAAATTTTGCAGAATTGGGTCGTTTTCTGCCGAAACGTTTGCACCAGCGAACGCTAATCTGCAAGAGGATGAATGAGTAAGTAACTTGCATACGAAATGCTCGTAAGCGCAGCAATATTTCTACAAACAATGCATCAAAAACAGTTCTGGTAGAAACGCGTTTGACTAATATAAGAAAAAAATTGTCCTCTAGCCATACACTCTGTGTTAATGGATCAGCGAAATGCACACATATATAAAACGCAGAATGAAATGCTGAAAACGCGAAACTAAATATATTGTTGCTGACCGTCTCTAATGTGGCCACTTCCGTTTTCATCAGATTACCGGGTTTTAATAAGCAAACATTTATTTGATAGCAAAATATGCTGATCATTACGTATATACCAAAAAAATAATATAGCAGGAAACTAGCATCAGTGCAGCTGTACTGTGTTTTGATATTCTCGCCTTGCAAATGGCTAAATTGTGCTAGCACAGCTCCTCATTTAGTGTAGATTCAAAAGGCGTAGTACAGTTTACAAAGAATGTAATATATCTACATTGCTGCAGATTTCGTCTTTATACTGGATAATATTATTCGTTTTCAATCAACTATATGCTTAAGTGATAGAAGAATAAGCCCCTTTTTATGAAATACATAATGCAATGTTAACATTTTAACATTTAATATGCTTTAGTTGCTTTGCTTCTGCCTATATTGGATGACAGCATCCGGTGAACAGGTATGCATTGGAGCATGCGGTGGCATTTGTTGTAAAAGTAATTGCAAACAAGCATACTTATATTTGACCATTTTAGATTGCTTGATAGGTAAATGACCACAGGCAATATGAAATGATAATTTCGAGTCCTAAAGAGCTATGCTGTCCAACAACAAAGGTACTCGCACTTGATTGACTCAACTCTTCAGTACATATGATTAACATAAAGAAATGCTGCCCAAAGAACCGTATTAATCTCAGTTTTTAATAAAATACAATTGCTACTAACTTCCGCAAAATGTCATCCAAATCAACCTAATGACCAAGTTGCGTTTCCAAATTACTTGATTTACACTTCCTCTCATATATCGTGCTTAACAATTAGGACAGAGCTGAAGTTAATTAATAACAACAGCCTTAACCCTGCTTTGCTCAAATTGCCAAGGGTTGTTTAGCAACTTACAAACACACCGGCAGTCCATTTTCTATATGAACATTCCATATATGTGAAATGCATTTGCACAGCTTCACTTTGTTACCTTGCTAGAAAGTATAACATAGCACAGTTTTTCAGCACCCACTAGCTTACACATTATTGCTAGAGGATAGCAATGGTATGTAGATAAACCCAACTCCAAGCAGTTAAATAGTAGCGAGTTATACTGTGCTGGATCAAGGTATTGTTGGCGTGACTGAGTTCTGAAGGTGTATAAAATTAACTAAATTATATGGGCTTCCGTTTATGCTTTAAGCGTTTGGTTTTTTGATATAATACATGCTTCATTTTTCAAGAATATATTCGTTAACAACATGCTGGTATTCTTATATAATTTTGCTATTTGCGTTCTTATGGCTGAATAATTCTAAAAATCGTCATCAAAAAATAGTGTTGCACATTTATAAAGAGAAAGCCATCCACATTCATTGTATTTATTCTTTTGTACACCACAAACTCAAAAATAATCATCACTGCTACCAGATGGTCATGAAGGTATCTATCTTGAAATGGCAATTAAATTTAATTCTTATTACCCATTTGACATTGCACGTAAATCATCATTTGATGCACACCGAAGGTTGCCTATGACAGGTCATTCATCTGGAAGTTGGTTGCACGCAAGAGCAACTTTGAATGGGTGGCCGTAAGGCGTGCGTAAATTTGGTCCATCTGTTAAGTGGTATACTGTTTCCCTAAACAGGTTTGCTGGGCAGAAATAATCAGTATTGTAGCGGAATCGTGAATTCCCTCTGGCAGACCAACATGTCTTCTAGGTTGATGAGACCAAGGGGTATAAGCACGGTAATTAAACTAAGCAGCTTTTATAAGCAATAAGCGATAGAGCTAAATTAGCTATACTCCATAGGCAACCAATATTAATACTCAAAACAGTTGGAATATTTTTAGCCACTGCGTCCTTTTAAATAATCAGCAGAAAGTGACACGTTATTAGTGGGTAAATCGCACAAAATACATTGTTATGGAGGAACACAATGCTGTAAATTTAAAGGTAATAGCAACCGCCGATTTGGATTTTAATTAGCAGGGACTAACTTACGGGTCTCAATGATATTTGCAGTAGCGAATGTGAACATGTGCGTATCTGTTAATTCAATCCTTTGAATGTTGGTGTGTTCAACTTTGTAAGAGTACTTGTTGTGTCATCTGTCATTAGTTTACAATCAACTCGGTTTCTGCGTGCCCTTAATTTTATAAATGTGAGTTTCCAAAACGGGCGTGAGGACATCAGATGCTTCAGCATATCAGTCGTGGTAAACAATATGGAAAAAATCTGATGCCGATATGATATGCATTAGAAGGAAGTTACTAACCCTATACACCGGGTGGGAAAACTGAAATATTGTCCAAGAATATTAGTTACCTTTTTGTCTCGCGATTATCCCATACTCTATGTTTAGGGCAGTATTTCTGACGCATAACATGCATATCATGTGGTTTCGTTGTGATGGTTAGACAACCCAAACATCTTCCCTCAGACTCGCTACGTAGGAAAAATTAGAAAAGTACGATAGAGCTGTGGATGCCTTTCTCTGTATTTCGGTTGGCGTTTCAAGTCCATGTTCGTTATGCATGAGGTATTTCTGAGAAAAAACAGCAGGGTGAAATGTAATTAATTATACGGTGAATTGGTAAGAAGTGCACTCGATACCGGTTCATTATTGATCGCCTAATATTTCCAAATCTCAGCTTCGTGTGACAAATAAATAACTTATCTCGTTTTGCACCAATAATACTAAACATTCTATTTTTTTATTTTAACCAGGCTCAATGTAGATAAGCACAAGTATCCAAACTGACGACCTGCCACAGCTTCTGGGTCCCTCACATGTCATTCGAGGCACACGTTTTCAGTTAACCTCGGAGCTTGTTATTCGAGCGTTCATACTAAATTACTTAGTATGTACTTAACGAAAGCTATCTGACCGTGTAATTTTCTTTGAAGGAATGGTTGTATCTCACTTAAACAACACATAACATCTCTTTAATTTTATGTACTATATCGGGAGCATGTGTAGTGCATTCGACGGGGGTCCATACAGGATTTGCAAAAATCTGCTTACATGGATTTTTTACAGTTAAACCTATCCAAGGCAACAACTCGTTACCGACAATCTGTTTGAAGGAGTTACGATTTTCACATACGTCTCAGGTACAGTTTTATTTGCTTTCTCGGAATACTTTTCTGCAAGACAAGGAAATCTCGCCTTAAAAAACGCTTAGAGACTGTTGAACAATCCACCTCCTTCCATGCGGCAGCTGTCCACAACACCGCGTCCAATAAATGTACTCGTTCCATGAGTTAAGTTCCGGAGATATCTTTGTAGAATTCCATGATCGTAAAACATACAGTAGCTATTATTTACTGCATTTCAATTTAAATGCCTGAACCAAACCCCTGTCGTGGGGTTACACTAGAGCAGTGGAGTTAGTTGGCAGGAACTGCTATTGAACATTAATTAACTGGAATTTAGAAAAGCAAGTAGCATTGTCAACAAACTCTGTGATGTTGCGCTTTATTTCTTCATTTTTCTATCAAAACATTGAAGCAAATCATCGAAAATGGCTTTAAGCTTCAATGGCTTTTTATTATTCTTGTAAATTATTAGTAGTTTTTCGTGTTGATATTTCTAAAAATTTGAAGTTTGGTTGCTTTTCCTAATCACTGAAGCTGGTTCCCCACCCAATTTGTTAGTGTGGAGCATATCTGTGATACGCCCATTGATTCTATTCCTCTTGACAATCACGTTTTATCCGACGTCACTTTGAGCTGTTTAGGCAGAACATGTACGGGTAATTTGCTGTCCAGTCGGATGTAGCACACTTATCTGTCACCGATCTCGCCTGATTGATTACAAAACACAAGGTTGTGTCTACTGATGAAATCCTGCACGCAACTTTTAGATGCTTTTAAGTACAGGTTGGCAAGGCTCCTTCTTGTATCATGGGTGCAGATAATATATTCCTCTCCAGTGCTGACTGGCACCATTTCCAACAATATGCGTTTATGTGGTAGATACCCATTATTGTACTAAGCTTTATTTTCAGTCATGCTGCCTCGTACTCAGTCATTCAAAATCCCGCCTTTTTACTTTATTTGTAGAAGGATTGGCCTTTTCTACTCCTAAATATTTCGCCAGTGTTTGCAAACATTTCCTTCTTGACATTGTCGAATCACTGATATCCTTTCTTCAAGTGTTTTTGCCTTTGGCTTTGCTGGTTTGGAGCTAGCCATTTTGTATTCCGGAAGAATCCTCAAAAAGAACTATGAAAACGAACTTGAATATTAAGCGAAGATGTACCTCAACAGTACCCGCGCAGTGATGATAAACGAATGGTTACTCAATAAACAAATACACAAAGCAAGTGATAGTCACAGTACATGTGACTGTACTACAGTATCACAAAAGCCATAGTGCGCGGGGAAATTCCCACGGCTCTCTTGTTTTGTAAAATTAATCTATCCGATTGGTTCACTACAGAGCCCATAGCAGGATACATACTTTAGTTACATAGGGTGATATCCAGGAGGGGTAATGGGTCACTGGACAATTCTGTTGTGAAGGCAGGTTGACCGCTGGGGTGAGAATAAACCAGTGGTATTGGGGGAGTTACGCAACGTGAACTGATCAATTACGACAACGGTGTATCAACAAGCCTATGAGGAATAGAATAAGGGGACATAGAATGCATGAACCTGGGCGAAAATGAGTCAGTGCATGGCATATGGTATGGTTTCTGTGACTATTTTGACACATTAAAACGAACCGAAGCTATCTGTGCGATACGGTGGCAGACTTTCATGACAATTCTACTCGTAATCTCGGTCAGTCGTGTTAGTGGTGTTCACTTTGTGCATGAGCTAGAATGCCTGGGAATCACAAACGACAGCTCGCGGTTGCGTTAGACAGGTGGACGCTATAGACTGGTTAAGAAAGTTGATAACATGGAAAAATCGTAGGGGATATTTCGACTAGTCGCCATGGTCAGGTGGTCGTCATGGTCTGGTGGTCGTCATGGTCTGGTGGTCGCCATAGCAACTTAGACGTTACTAAGCTTTATTTTTCAAAAATTCTGGAGGACAACATTCAGCCAAATAGTTCTATTAGACTCCAAGCTATCACTCAGCTGGTCAAAAAAGACGGCATCAGCAGTTAGGGCCCATCATCCTCCGTGCAACGCGACTAAAGTTGATTAACGCGACGGCGCTAATGCTGTGTAACTGCCTGGAAAACAAAAATACAATGTCTCTACCCCGTCACACTTATGCTAATATCCAGCAAATGTGGCATGGTTGGTTTGCAACATTGAATGTCATGTATAAATATGGAAACAATAAATCCATACCCGAGACCTATTTTTATATTGATTGACGTATAGAATGGCGTTTAAGAATCAAAAGTCCCAGGTGGCTCCAAATGTTATGCGCATAAAAGCTTAATTTTGTAATAAATTGCTTGCTTCTTCCTACTGATGACTCAGTGGTTTGATTCCCTACTCGTTCCACTTGCTTATGTTACTGACAGGAATTTAGAGGTTTGGACTGTTGCATTTGCAAAAGAGTCTTGTTAATCATTCGCCAAATGTTCATACCATTTACATTTCAAAGTCCATCAGTACGTCAATGACATTACTCTTAAGATTACCTTATCAATGTTTTCCGCTTGTGGTTAATGTACGCATAAATTCCTTATGGTTCATGTTGCTGCCTTCCATAGCTCCGGTTTTATTTTTTTGCAAAATCGTCAGCCCTGACCGTTTTCTATCCAGACGATGCATATGGAGTAACATTATAACTCGGAGTAGCATAACGCATTTAGGTCAATACGACTTAGATATAGTAGGTAGATTCCCAAAGTCACAAATGCTTCAAGCGACGATTTCCATCCGGTGCATTAGGTTATTGATGACTAGATGAATCTAAGCAGTTTGTACTTAATCAGAAGCATCAGCTGACTATAACACCTCCGTTCTGTCCTCCATGGACGCATGTAAAGGCCGGCAGACTGGCGTACAATTTATTACATTGTATTTTGCTTGATGAAATTAACAGATATTTGTAATTAGCAAACGGAGAATAGTCACGTCAATCTACTGTAAATCAATGTGTGACACAATCGTGTGCAAAAAGCTTTAAGCTCCTTCAGTTATTTTCTTTTCCGTTGGCTGTGTAGCAATTATCATTGTTGATATATATTTGCGTAATCCCACCCCAATCAATTATCCATAGCATGCCACCGCCCCAGTTGGGGGAGGTGCGAGTGCGACTACCGCTTGTTTAGTTGGATGCACCAAAGCTGAGGCGCATAATGCTGTTGTTTTTGTATTTCTTCAGCAGAAAATGTAGTTTCCCAGTGCCCATACATTGTTGAATACGGAATTGAGCCAAAGTGCCTTGCAAAATCGCCCATGCAAGTCTCCTCATTTACTACCATAATGAGCAAGTTATTGCATAATATTTAATAGTGAAATGTAAATAAATAAATAAATATTTTATTCTCGTCATTGCTGGGCACACCATCAAGGGCATGCTCATGGTAATACAGACATGTATGATCGGCAATTGCGCAAATTAGTATATTGTACCAAATAGCGTAGGAATGTATGTGTCTGTTGACATGTAAAAGTATGTTTATGTCTGTATTTGGAAGTAGCCATGTTGTTTGCATAGTTAAATGTAACTGTGTGTGTTTTGTTCGTTGTGTTCGCCATCAAAGGGGAAAATCAATGGAACGCTTCGAATGGGATGGCGTTGGTAATGTGTGAATGATCCGCCGGAAAAAGGAAGAGGCAGTGACTTTATTTAGTGGTCAATCACATGCGCCACGTCACAGTGTTGTTAAACGGATATCTCTGGTTTTGTATAGGGAGAACGCCTGCAGGATAAATCCCGCCACATCCTGGAACACCTCCGCCGAACCATTTGCTGGAACGGGATTTAGCCGAACCACCCAGCTGGCACCACGGGGAGGTTGTTCGGCTAGCCAGCCGTCTAATGACATATTAGGCAGATTGTCAAAAATCACCAACATGCGGTAAAAACGTGATTGTTTTCACCTTCGTGCAAAATAATTGCGACAATGTTGTCGCATCAATCTTTCTTCATTTGACCAGAATATTCCGCAGTACTACGGAAAAATTATATATTTGGCAGGTTTGGTATGACCATTGTAGTGGCAACCACAATGAGTCATTACTTTCAAAGTCTATATACGTAAAAGTGCCGTTAGGTAGCGAAAGGCGAAGTGCCAGTTGCATATTTACATATAAACAAAATGGGTGGCGGTTGTAGATAACAAATTATGATAGCAAATATAAACAACACACCCAAAACTGTTGATAAATTCAAGTTTCTCTAAATATTTTAAGCCAAAGACAGCTTTCTAAAAGTAACCGACATTAATTTCAAATGTAAAATATGTAACTAAATCTTGTAAGTTGTGATTTTGTTTTGCGTTTGCATGATTGCTCTCCTAGCGATCATTTATGGTCGTATAACTCGAGGCCCACTGTTCTCCCATACACAGTGCCTAATTTCTGCCCTTAGCACGGATTGCGAAACCTGTTTCCTACTTGCTCATCTGAATGTGATAGCAAGAACTATGATTGTACCTGGGCCTTATGGACTGCCAAAAGAAGCTGGCACCTATTGTGCCTTGACCCGCCTGTAAAGCCAATCAAAAGGGTTTACGGCTCATTATATTTTTAAGTTGAAGATTCCACTACGTGATTCAGTACCGTGCACAACCTCACTATGGGCTACGGTTGATGTAAAACTGAGCCTCTGTCAGCCTCGACAGTTTGACGGCTTGTCACAATCCGTTCCGTCAGCAGATGCCTTAAATGTAACACGTAGCATTTAATACCTTATTGGACGGGTGCGCTTGTCTGTTTCACACAAGCACTGAGTTGTGTCCACCGGGTTGAATATCCTCCGAAAGGGGTCAGGGGCTAACACATCATGGCCAGTAATATGAATATCCAGCGGTTTAATAAGGAATAGCCGTTCATCAAAATCCCGCTATCCACATTCCAACTTCCATTTGCAATCCTTGTGTTACCCATTACAGTATACGTCGCTAAACGTTTACTCCTCTAACGGTTTAAATTGTTAATGAGGTAAAACAACCGGCAAGTTTAACGAAGGCATTCCGCGTGAAAAGGTCTAGTGAAAAAGATTGCCTTAAAATGATGCGGTGTAAACATTACCAATTTGACCACTAATAGATTATGATCTATAATTCTATTGTAACATAAGCTATAAATTTCTTTTATGAGCAGTTAGCAAATTGAGTCAAATATTTGTCTGAAAATCATATGCTTTATAATCTGTGGTAATCCAAATGTCAGTTTATACGTCCAAGGATTGATGCGAATTTAAAAATGCAATATATAAGTAGGAATGTAATAGTGTTCACTCAAATGATATATATTAAACCACAGATGAAGTAAGTTAGGATAATTTAGAAAAAAATTAAGGCCATGGCTACCGAGGTTCCCTAATTCATAGGTGTCTTCCTCAAAAAGTTTCAATCCTCCAAATTTTTCTTCCAGGAAACACATGTGTAACTTGTGCAACAATGAGACAAAATGCCGATGGATCTAAGATTTGCATAAGAACAGTAACGCAAGTATTCTTCTCATTTTTTATTTATCAATCCTGCTATTTTGCCCGGGTCTGCTGGAACGATTTTAGTGGTGTAGTGCTGAACAGTCGATATGTGAAGTAAGCTAAGGGATGATCACCGAAATTTTCGACATATGGCTAAAACTTCTGATGGCAACCAAGCACACCATATAAAATACAGAATGCTTCACATGTTACACTTGTCAACTTACATGAAATATAACTACTGAACATACCAACAATCAATGTTCTTTGGACAATGTTAGTACAATGTATCAAAATTATAAAGCAGTGTGTTAACTGTAAATTATTGAAAGATAACGCGTACACTACGGTATTTTCGTCTGGTATTTCATGAACTCGGCAATGTATTAGTTATTAAAACTAATTGCTTTACATAACCCATATCATGGTAAATGCTAAAGGGAGATCCTAGTTTCGCAGTAGACGCGAGCATGATATTTCCTTGTGCCGTTACGCGACATTATCACTTACATAAACGTTAGCTAGTGGTTGTAAAATGGTGACCATCGGCGCGTTTCAAGGTTAACAGATTTTAGCAGCGTAAACCGAATTTAACATCCCAGTGGAAGTGTTGTTACCAAATTCAGCTTCGGTATCTCGTCGATAGCAAAGCGTTTGATCTAGAAATGATTTTAATGGTTGACCAGACCCTGTCAGCATATTATTATATGAGAGTGTGATCCTCCTGACACTGTAAGTTTGCTTATGTGATCATATCAAATGCACGAGAGTGCAGTTCGTAATGCAGACAAGATTATTCGCGTATTGCATTAGTAGCTTTACCTTGATGATAATCCATAGGATGAATTTGCAGCTACCTAATGTGTATTATGCACCATAATCTGACACATTGCTATTGTACATCTGCTAAAATCGATATATTTATACCATAAAATTAGAGATTGCTGTTTAGAAAGCTTATCAACCAGTTGTTTTTAAATACTTTTACTTATCTGGAGGTACTCCTAATTTGGGATCCCACGTCTGCTGCTTGGAGTTCCTATCCAGTGCATTTTAACTATTAAACGGTGGCTTGCGAGTACCCTCTTCTAGGCTGTGTAAACAAAGCGCATCAAATTTTTACACTTCTACTGTCCAGATTTTCACAGTAGCATTTCACGAATCTGTCAGCAAATACGCCGATGTAGCAAAATTGTCATAAACACCAACTATGGTCCATGGGCACCTAACTGGTCTTTGAAATGTAATCAGTGGATCATAGCGCTAATCTTTGTTCTAATTACAACGCATACCTATATGAATTAATCGATGTGTTTCCGGCTTTCCCTTCTCTCTCAGGTGGTACTACAAAAATGCATGCAATCGAGACGCATCTTAACTAATTGTTTGTTAATTACAGCCCAACTTACACACACCTCACGTTGTCAGTCATTACTAATCAGAAAATTCCATACTTGTTATTTGTAAAAAAAGAGTAATATATTGTAGTCACACACCAGCTTCAGTTGTCTTAGAGATGCAAATATTGAATTACATTCACCGTTGCAATTGAAACAAAAAACGTTAAATTACCTTTGATTGTAAGATATGGCATGTCTCAGGTTAATGGGAAGAGTTCTCTTTTACCATCATCCGACATTCTATTTTATGTTATCGAGCTGCAATCTTGTGAAACACTATCGATTGCCACCATGTTGTTCAGATTTGTTGTCTTCTTTTCCGTTTAAAAGAGGTGTAAAAGTTTATGATGGGAAAATGTACAGAAAAGTTGTTGACTTACAGACCATATAAACAAGCGGTTGCTTATATTTGTTTTCTATATAAAAGCTTTAGTAGAGTATGGTAGCTTAAGGACTTATCCACAGTTGCCAGTCTTTAACAGCACCTTTATTTTTACTTTCATTTATAGTGAATATGCTTTGCCATATGAAATGAGCAAATGTAATTTTAATGACTGCTTACAAGGAGCGGCAGGCTAAAGTCTTTTCACTTCCAAATTTTAAACCTAAAGCCTTATTTTCCTAATACAGTGCCGATTATTGCATTCTAGATTAAGAATTATATAAAGTTATTCAACTAATGCCTATAAGTTACAGGATTTTTGAATGTGAATATAATAGTTAAAATATAACTGCACTAAGAAGCATTTATCTCCAATTCCTGCTGAAAAATTTACAATATTTTGGTTCATCGTATGCGTTATCTAGTCAACCAGGTTCTTTTCGCCACAGATGAATACGCATTTGCAACTAACTACGCGTCTCAGTTGCATGCTGCACGGTGAAATGCCTACAGCTGCTTTTCTTCCGATTCCCATTTAGTTAAACTTAGGTACTTATGTCTTGTCAGCATTACTATGGGCGATAGCAAGTGAAAAATCTATATGTTGCCATCTCGGTCATGCGCTGATCCTTAGGCGGCCTAGGGAACAAATAGAACGTGGTGTGCATAACTGCGAGGTGTAGTGATGCGGTTAGCTTTTATACTCCAATAAAGCTTTTAATTTTTACAGCAGCATATGGGTTTTTCGTCTTTCCCTTTCGCTTCATGGAAACTGTCTAATTAGCTGTGCCGGAAATCAATGCCAAACTTCCTCCGCAATCGATGCAATGTGTCACACGCTGCTTAAAGCGTGCAATTGCAAAACAACACATCAAATCACTTTAGCAGTTGTGAATCTACGTCGCCAAGGAAATTAACAATTGTGTTCTGCATTTCCGTTTTGAGTGCGTTGCTGGTCATGGTTTAGTAGGTGTGATTTGTTTCCTGTATGGTAAACAATGAATGTGGTTGTGAAGTATCTCTGATTTGACTCGAAATTTCCGGGTTAAACTTGTATAATATGAAGTAATGGATGTAAATAAAGTAATACGACCCTTTACTACTCAAAAGTGTCATACTCTGTTAATGCTAAGGCACAAGTGAAGGTGACATAAACTTTCACTTCCCCTATATTACATGAGTAAGAGAATGTCAGGTATAAAACATATTTGTGGGCAAAAGTCATTTCATTATATGTTTATATTCTTATACAGATGCGGTTGTCAAGTCATACGCAAACATGAACGCCAGCCTCGTATGTATTACATTGAAGTTTCGCGCTTGATGTCCACGGATTTACTTGAAAGCATACATGCATTTATAAGAAAAATATGCACGAAGGCGACAACAGCGTTTGCTAAGTGTAGTAAAAATTAACTTGACAACCTTCTTATTTGATGACGAATGAGTAGACTAATTTCGGTATGATTCATTTTGGTTCACCGCAATTAGATTCCCAGCCGCATAGGTAAGCTACCAATCCGTAATAGCACCAGAGACGAGTTTCGCACTATTGGAGTTTGTCAGTTTTGCGCATCCTTTGGTCCCCTACTGGGGATCGAACCCATGACGGCTAGAGGCTAACGCCAACTAGCCAGCTGTTTATGCCACTGAGCCATGGCGGACGACGGCCGACCATCACGAATTGAAACCTAACAGTGATATTGCCCGACCCATCCTTCACTGCCGTGCAGGATATTGCCCGTCTACTCCTTCGTAATCATAAATCTAAGCCCTACCAATATTCAGAATTGTTGTGTGGATTCACGGCGCTGGCAAGGGAACACCTAACCGTGACGACCAACCACAGTCCTCTGCACGGGCAATCACCTGCACGGCAGTGGAGGATAAGTCAGGCTATATCACAGCTAGGTTTCAATTCGTAATAGTCGGCTGTCGTCCCCCATGGCCCAGTGGCATAAGCCACTGGCTAGTTGGCGTTCGCCTCTAGCAGTCATGGGTTCGATCCCTAGTAGGTCACCGATGGATGCGCACCACTGGCGAGCCCATTTAGACGAAACTCGAGTCCGGTGCTTTTCCGAATTGGTAGCTTACCAACCGGCGCAACGTCGTTAAGTCGTATTCCCGCTCACTCAATGAAGCATTCATCTAAACAAACGCATTTGAACACATTTCGTCGAAAGGATTAGGTTTGAGGTTAGCATGCTTGGATAATCACTACGAAGACGACATACAAAGAAAATAAACTGAATTTCTGATCACCATTTTGAGAAGCGCATGCTCACGGAAATCAAAATAACATATCAGAATGTAAGGTTCATGGTGATGTTGTAAGTTATGCTAAGTATGAATGAACTTGAGCACCATCAAAAATTTTTGTTAGCTTTTAACTATAACCCATCCATCACTAACGT
Organism: Dicrocoelium dendriticum; assembly: GCA_944474145.2. Lineage (NCBI taxonomy): Eukaryota > Metazoa > Platyhelminthes > Trematoda > Plagiorchiida > Dicrocoeliidae > Dicrocoelium > Dicrocoelium dendriticum. Next base: position 10,123 of record CALYDF020000564.1, on the reverse strand, counting down.
GGGCGAAAATTTTAAACATACGTCTGTACCGCTAGGATTTTCATGAACTAAAGCCTATTCCAGGGTTTAATGTATGGCTGTGACGGCACAGAATTGCGACAGCTTGATATAGCATGTGGGAAAAAATATGTTGTTAGAAATATTCTACACGAAACAGTTACAGTGGAAGCAAAAACTGGATTATTACAACTATGTAAACTTCGGATCATAGGAACCATAAGATATCAATGCCAAAAGTAAAATATTGAACGTCGCTCCCTTTTTTTCCTACTCTGACACCACAGCATACGCATAATGATGCGTTCGTAGGCATGTCTCATCAACGCCGCGATAAACCCAAAGCTCCTGAAGGACTGAGAACATGCACGTCAATTGATGTAACATTCATTTAAACATATGGTATCTTGTAGTAGCTGAAAACCTCAAACTATAAGCCGTTGTTGCAGCCAACACCACCGCATGACCAATGGTACTGGCTGTTATTCCGCAAATAATCTAGCTATGCATGCAACAAACTGCGGTAAATTGGAATGTAGCATTAACCTATTACTACATACTTCAAAAATCCCAAGGAAGAATTGACCAACTGTGAAATTCTAGTCGACCGGTCATAGGAGAAATCCAGCTTCCGTATGATGTATCTTTCACGTTATCCAACCCAAGTGCACTAATGTGATAAACAATTGTTGCAATTAACACATCATTTCAAGGATAAAACAAAAGCTGTTCGTCAAAAATTCTTTCCAGCATCGCCAAAAACTTTCTGTTCAAAAACATATGACAATCAAATTAAGTGTATCTTGGGAGCGAGTAACTACCGTTCAGGATACCACTGATTGACTTCAGGTTACTTTAGTTTGGTTCCTTCGATAATTTCACATACGCGGCTGATGAGAACAAGGAAAGGCCAATGTCGTTCTACGCCATTCGTCTTCAGATAATGTTATTTAGATTTTATTTTTACTGCAGTTACATATTGATTTATCGAGGATCCCTAAAAGCAATTTAGCTACGGTGTTAATTTTAACGTGTGTACTGGTAACGACCACCATGGAAATGGATCTCCGCCTGGTTTCTTCTAAGAATTTTATGCTGGCCTAATCATCCACCTGGTTCTTCGAATAGGGAACACCAAATTATGCGTTGTCGGAGTGCAGCTTCTTTCAAGGCAAATTCATGACAGAGTTGCAAGTAAACTACATCTATTTATTGCCCTAAAACAAGTCACGAATCTCACGTGTTTAAGAACAGGTGACAAACAGCCGCCTCTAGCTCTTTAGGCAACAGGGAAAATTTGATAGTGAACAAGGTAGCCATTACAACACAGATTGTCGGTAAGCATCACGCGACGCTGCTCTTTCGGTAAAATTTTACGCGGTATAATCCGGTGAAACCAAAGGGAGTCTAATGTATTCACCCATTTCATATCCTATCTGACGTCGCTGAAACCACTGGATATTTCTAACAAAATATTCTGCAGAGAATATCAAGTGGTATAGAGGCAAATTGGTAGAAAAGTATCACATAATCTTGAAGCGAAACAAGTTCGGTTTTATTAAGAATTACTAAATGATGTACGGTCTTCATTTACTCAGGACAGAATTTTTACTACACAAGCAGCAAAATAGCAGGAAAAACCAAATCTTCAAGAGATTAATCTGAATTCAGTTGTTTCGCGTCTTCTCATCAGCTGTGTACAAAAGCTTTGTGGAAGCAGTAGGCCGCACACAAAAACGGTAAGACAAAGCCTGAACTCCTTCTTTTTGAATACAACCAATCGATAATCGCATCTGGGCAATGCAAGGGTAGTCACGAACTTCGTCTGCTTGCATAAGGTGGGATTCAACCGACGAATCGCTGATGCCTCTGCGAATTGCAGCAGACGGGCGGGGTTCTGTTGAGTAAGTATACTGAACCATTCCCGCGGGTGCTGGCAAGAGGGGCAGTCGATGATATACTTTGCGTTACAGCTTGCAGGTAGCTTAGGGCTAATTGCCACCAGGTTTCTGGCGACGTGTACTGAAATCCTGCTGGACAACCTCAGCTCAGTTCGTCCCAAGTAGTTACTAACGCTAGTACCATGGAAGAGGTAAATACAGGAGGCAGCAACTGTAGTGTCAGGCCTGTACAGAACGGATTTGCAGAACAACCGTTTAACTTGTTGGAGTAGGACCAGCTAGGCCGCATAATAATATTTCTTAAGCGGATGGTGGATACCATATAGAAATCGCCTGTCATTCTGGCCCCGTTTAAATGGCAACGTAATGAAGTCTTTCTTCTCCAATTTTGCGCAACTTTGACGTCTGCAAGACTCAGCAGAAATGTTGCTTCAAACTGGTCCGCATCTATCAACAAGAATTAACTTTGAAATTGACAACTAATTTCTTTATTGCGTAAATTAACTGCACAGAGTGCAGCATGGTACCCCAGTTCTGTCTACGGCAGATAGTCATGGATCTAATACTAGCTAACCCTGACTACGCTTTCTGCGATCAGCAGCACCTCAGTCCCAACAGCAGCCACCTCAACTTTGTCAAGAAGAACAACTAAATCGATTCAAAAATGGTTGTACACATGTGGACACATTCGCAGCATTTTATCACTAAGACCGATAGATATAGTGTGGTGAGGCTTCGAAGAGAAAGCACCGCTTGACAAGAGTAAAACCATAAGTTGCATGGTCGATCAAGTAAGGATATGACCCGGTGTTTCATTCCTGACCGGTAGTTAAATGAGATCGGCCCTGAGAAGTTATTACTACTAAAATCTTGCGGATGGCCAAAGTTTTACGATATTTTTTCATGCTCTTATCTATTAGTACTAGCGGCCAGTTAGTTTCATCACCAGTAGCGTGTGCCGCTCAAGCCATTTGTATCGTTTATCTCAAGCATGTTGGGCAACCAATGAACTTTCGTAGCACATAGAACAGGAGGCAAACATACCAATACTATACCAAAGACTACTGAATATATCGAATCAGTAAGATAGTCACAGATATTAATTTACGTTTAATAGGTTACTGCAATTCTATGTATATTCAATACATCTGAGAATAACCCTCAGTTCAAGTTCTGAATGCCCTCTGTATTAATCTTTGAGTAATATATATATATATATATATATATATTAACTGTTGTTGCACTTTTGCCTATCACGTACGCAAACAGAAACTATCTGTTTGCCATGTTACTGCTGCATAATCCAATACGACTTTTAATATTGGGTTGTCCAAAAATCCTCCAAAACATTTTATAGATCTTATTTCAGAATTTGCTGCATATTTTTTACATGGGACAAAGTGGCCACACTCAAACAATACTTTACGGCTTTGAACAATCCAATCTTTTAGCAATGGCTGCAGTTTTGGTAAATTAGCAATGTGTCGTTCGCTGATATTTGACGTAAGAGGTCAAACAACAACGCATAGCGGTTGTGGCTTGTCGAAAACTGTGTGAGGTACTATACACTGGTGTTCCAAGCTACAATTCTGTGGTCTTTTAGTAATGTCAATTTAAATTCAGGAAATACCAATTGTCTAACAACGAATATCAAGGAGGTACGCCAGCTGAAGTTGCTAGTAATATGACCGAAAAACACGAGGCCAAGTGCATGCGAAGTTTTACCACACATTGATCCTCAATAAAACCATCGTTCCTTGCATCATAAACCTATCTAGTATAGTGTCACAGTCACAAAAATAATAACCTACTAGTTGACTTATTAGCAGCTTTTGATTAATTGTGCTATCAGCCTTTCTTGTTTCACACGAGGACGCAGACATCGTTGGCTGAGATGTAATTACTGAAGAAGAGGTGTTGATGTTACTTGTTAAACATAACAGTCAGTTATTGCATCAAATGAAATGCCAGTACAAGTCCCGAAACGCCAACAGCACGGTATCATAGTGATGCTTTCTGCCTGGTGGAATTGCCTCTTCATTATCTTTTGGGACTGGCTGCTTGACAAATTCAATGTGACTGCCGACCTCCACTTTCAAATTCCGCAAATGGTTTTTCGACGATCACTGAAAATTGCTTCCAAGGACGCTTACATTCATCCTCTTACAAAGCAGCGCATTTCCACTGTAAGCAATAGTGAAGCGTCACCTAATTTATCAGCTCGGTGTTGAAGCTCCTATGCATCCCACATATAGAACAGACCTTGCTCCTACCGACTATCGCGTTTTCGGCAACTGCACTATAATATCATGAACTAGAAAATTGATGAAAGTGAACACATCGAAAGGTGACAAATAATTATTCTGTCATCCTAAGTCATTCTTGGGAGCAAAAGCAGCGCCATGATTGAACATTGACAGTATTTCTCGTCAACAATGGACGTTACACAGATTCGATGGGGTTGCATGCGTACAATTCATTTTGATTAGAATTGTGTGTCAAAAATTACACTTGACTTCTGGATACACAAATATTGAAGGCTTATTAAGTTGTACCTATAACTGTGTATAGAGGAATAGAACTCATTAGTGCGTCAGATAGATCCGTATAAGCGGGATGATTTTGAGGACAAGTTTGCTGCTACAAACGGCAAGGCACAATTTAGGTTTCAATAGCGGGGAAGAGTCGCAATTGAATTATCTTCACAAGGAAACCTATGCAAAGACAAGCATTTCCATGAGCCATATACATAATATCTTCATATGATTCCGTGATAAGGATTACCTGCCATGTAAAACTGAGTATAAATGTGGAAACTCCTGTGATATAATACATAGGGTACATGCTAAAAGTTTAAAAAGTAAACAGTGTGCATAATCGCCGTCGAAGAATTTACAGTGAGCGTATGCACTTTATTGTTTGATCACCTTTATCTCATTGATCACTCATCTAATAGTATATTGTTTATTATGTATATCAAGATCATCTTTCGCAGTTCATCTGGACCATTATTTGAAAGCCATCGCAATAAGTCCATCAAACTGTACCAGATTACAGTTATATATCACTTGCAATGATTAAGCGATTTACTCCATCAAATATTATGGGGTAGATTGCTCTCATAATTCTGGAACCTAATCACTTATAGTACACGGTCTGATTCGGTTCAAGACACGTATAATTCCGAAGGTCTCCTCAAAGGAAACCAGCTGCTTGCCCCCACTGTTCAAATATATCTTCCACTTAACGAATTATTCAGCATCGCGAAATCCTAAGCACTGCGTATCTCATTACAATGGCAACTGCTAACAGATTAATCATCGTTATATTCTAACAAGAATGAATGTTTGATAACAAGCGCTAATTTTTTTGTTGGTTACTGTATTCCTCCCCTCTTTCCCAGGTCTTTCAATTTTGTCTGTATATGATCATTGGTCTGCTTACGACAACCCACGCTACTTTAACTCATAAATATGTTATCCAACATTTTGAATCAAGAAACCGTGCTCAGAAAATAGAAAAACTATTCTTTTCATTAAAGAAACCAGGCCTATTAAGCAATTTGAAATTCATGTAGCATAAAAGCGCGTGCTTTTGATGAAATATACATTGCATCACTTACAAAGTTGCTGATCTTTAAAGCATGATTTAGGAACAATACGTGACCAATGATAGATGGTTTAACACAGAAAAATAACTGTAGACCGACAAGTACCACAAGATGTAATGAGTAACATTACAACATCAAACGCTTTAAGAGTTGTCTGTTTAGGTGTCCATAAATAAAATGCGCCGTTGAATAACAGTAGTGTAAAATGAGCGCTGATTGATTGTTTACAAGAAGTTGGTCTGACCACTCATTTGGTCTGTGATTCGCACTGTCTAGGAATAAAATGTTTATTTATTTATTACATGACAAAATGGGCAGTGACAACCGTATACTCCATGAAAAATTACCAACAACACGATACGCATGTAGCGACTACTTAGATTTATGTGACATGTTTCCAAATCGAAGGCATGGGTAATATATTCCAAGTTAACAAAAGTTAGGCAACGATGTGTTGGGGGCATGTGCAACATAATGTTTTTTTGGAAATTTCCAAAATCGGCGAGAAAATATCTGAGCATGAGAAAGATAAGTTCCAGTTGAATAAACACAAGATGGCCGCTTTCTTGGGTAGTGTTGTACAATATATGCGACCCAAACCAGTACAGGTAGTCATGCCTATGGCTGATTTGGAAAGCGTGACGTTTGTCAATATTGCATGGTAGGACAATTTGAACTGACCAGTTAGAAACAGTATCGTGGTCGCATTTTAGCTATTCTCGGCCCTCCAGTTCCATGATTGCTCGTCATATCTTTATGTTATTCGTGAATAATATGTAATTCTTAGTAATTGCCCTCGATAGATCCTTCATAATAATCAAGAATTGATACGGTCTTATCTGCGAGCATTTTGCCACATCGTACCGCACCTCAATATCGTCACAAAGTAACACGTGTTGACCATTCGTGGCAGTGAAACCTGCCACCTTTAGTCCACTCTTCTTTGGCAACCAAGAGTGACCATTTAGTCAGCTATCCAAAGGGGCTTATATCTTTCCTTCGGAGTTTACATCACTTTCGGTATTTTTGACTGCAACCTTTGTAGCTTATTGATAATGCAATTCTCGTCAACGATTTACCAATAACGTCAGTTGTAGAGATGGTTTCCCGAATGTAGCAACCTTGCTATTATTCATGAACTGTCGTTTTGTGATCCGAAGAATCAACTCTTTCAGGAACACTATGAACAAATATGATTTGATTTCGTTTACAGAAGAGCTGCTTTGGTTTTCCTTTTTTGTTTGACTGCCCTTTCCAAGGAACCTCGCTTGAGGAGTTGTGAATACAAGCTGATGCGAGTAGGAAAATTTCTGCGTCCCCTGTTGTGTACAAAATTACACGAGTAAAGCGAAGTTTGTCGTAGTGAATTAAAGTTGGGTGAGGCGCAAATGGTATCAGTATGATGAGCTCAACTTGCATTTCAATGGCTTCACAAGTAAACGTTCACAGGTTACGATCGTTCAATATCTTATCTTTTGCTGTGGCAAATCTGAACTCGCGAAATTTCGTGAACACTAAGGGTAACGCACTGTTTATCTCAGGCGAATGTAAGTTTATTTGTTGTTAGTGGCAAATTGGATTGTTTAGCAGTCACTAAATAAGGTCGTATAAACTGCGTCGCATCGCTGTTGTGCCTTTTATAAAACGCATACGGTTGTCGCTTTCAGATTATTTCCATGCGACCGATGGTTATGTCACCCGGCTCAGGTGTACCGTTATGGTAACGACTACATAGGTGTGGCATCCAGGGATGAGTTTAAAACATGCGCATCGAATTACTTCCTACTTAGTCGGTTAGTAAATGTCGACTTAGTGGGTTCAAATGCCATGGGACGGTTAGTGAGACTGACTATGCCATTCCGCTTATAGTAAGAGCACTGATGACTTGCTGTAGAAGATCGGTTTTGTGAAATTTCGGTGTCAAATCCTTGAAGCTCCTCAGCTATTACCGTGTTTCAGTCAATTTTTCACACATTTTCATGATAAGCAATATAAAATTGATAGAATTGTTTTGCATTTTCGGCAAAACAAGTGCACATCAGACAGATTGATTTGAACATTTCACCTTAGTTGACTGGAACCACTATAATTGGGGTAGACAGCAAAGGCACAATTTGAAATTTGATCCCCATCTTCCCCATCGGGCATATTTCGGTTCACCACCTTTGCCTCTACGTTGAATCATGTATACTGTCGGCCGTTTTGCACACGAAAACTGCAATTTTTAGGTTACGCGTGGTAGAGGGAGAGTAGTCCTTCCGTTCTTTTCCCAGTTACACAGTCGGTGTCAGTTATAGTAGGTAAGTTGTCAAAGAAATATCACTTGTACACCCGTTTTTGCTGGATACGAATCGCTAATGGTTTCTGTTGCATTTATCCGTAAAGATGGATATTGCTGGGTAGATGCCAGAGACTAAGTTTCCATGATGGACTTATGCCGTAGCAACCCCAAATTGTGTCACAGCCTGTGGGATCCTGTAGGATTAAATCTATAACTATCAGTAGGCGCGAATGCTTTTTTAACAGGTGCAGATCCCCTAAGTGAGAAGTGTTGAAGACAGCAGGATGACGCGTCTGGATAGGAGCAATATGCGTTCTTAAACGTTTACATAGCACATATCACTATCCGCTTGGAATAATTCGGTAAATATGTGTCCACTGAATATGAGAAATTAACCTGATTTGTAACAGTGTATAATGACTTCACTAAGTGAAGTTGGAGACGCGAAAAGCGTAACAGTGAAGAGAGCATTTACTATGCGACTAACAACGCTTCCCTACTCGTGTCAAATTTAGTTGTTTGAAGTTTCGTCAAGTTAAACTGTAAACGATGTAGACTGATCATTCATGCATATTGTGTATTTGTTTTGAAGGTGCATGCATTCTGCTGTAGCTCTAATCATTTACCACGCATCCATGTCCTCAAGGTAAAACAATTAGTGTGAATTGGTTAGACTCACTAGATCGTTAATGAAAATCAACAACTTAGTGGGCCCCATTACCAAGCCAAGCAGTGCACCGCCTTACATATGTATAGCATTTTAGACTTATTCGCCGAATGTACTTCGCTCAATTAAGCCAGACCAAGTTGAAGTGCGAGTATCAAAGTCAACAGAACTTATAATGTCTTTTCAATATAGCTAGGACATCTTTCCTAAGGTGTATCTGAAATGTTTGGATCTATCCCCGCAATTCAGATATGACAAATACCTTTCAGTTACGCACTTGCGCCCATATAGAAAACATCAACATCTGCGGCGCATGGCCGGCTATCTAATCGGCAATCTATGTGGGGCAGAAAAAGCCCGTAATCCTGCGCCTGCGTGTGTGGGCACATATTCTCGTGCACGTTACTGGATTTTGCTCTACCACATGCTGGCATGCCGACTGGATAGACTGACAAGACCTACAGTGCTGGTGTTCCTACATGCAGGCAAGTGCGTAATTGGAATAAAAAACATTGTTGAATTGTTAGGATAGATCAAAGAATGCTGCATATACCGCTGAAATACCGCCGAATACACTGAAGGTAATTGCTGTTCCGGAACCAGCTGATGGTTTATGTTATTTAAGGCGACTGCCGTAGTTAGACCACCGCCTGCAGGAGGGGGCTGTTCGAGGTACATTCGCGAGGTCGATTTGATCTTTGATAATGGTTGATAAGCTATATGTTCGAAATCATTTGGATCACTTGTAACCCAGGTTGGTTGCTCAACCTGCATTTCGGACTCCGAATAACCGACTGTTAAATAGTCTGAGTGACAGTATCAAATGTGTTCACACCACCTTACTGATGCACACGGAATTATGATGGCTCTCCAGTAGCAAAAGGAAACAATGAACCAATGGTATATTACGAATAAGGAAGCTGACGTTTGACCGGTTGCGTTAGATGGATTGCTTTAATTACGCAAGACAAAAATATTAGTTAACTAAAATGAAATGCGCGTCGGGGAACTCCCCATATTATTCACGTTAACACACATGTATCTCCGTCTATAAATATTCGCGGTTGATGGGGAGCGCAAATTTTGTCCAGTATTTGTCTTCTTTTAATGAGCAGAAATCAAATCAAATAATATAGGTGGCTTAATGCATCACAGAGCCCTATTAAAAGAGGATAGCAAAGACGCAAGATTTACAAAGGTGGAAAGCGCGTTCTACGACCGACAAATTCGAAAGTTAGTTCCGGAGGCATTCCAACCGACTGTATTGGTTTACCAAGCTTAGATCGCGTACACTACACGGGGCCTCACCTAGGCATTGAGCGTTTGGTGGAAGATGGACGGGTCGAACCGACAAAACGCCCTCCCTAATAAGCCATCATGTTGATCACCGGTTTTGGACGCCTCCAAGTACTGCGCCAAACAGCCGAGTTCATCTTGCATCAAAACCCCAAGGTCGCGCTCCGTTAAAGAGAATTTCAACAACTGCCTTTTAAGCTTATACGCGTTAGTGGGATTGCCACGTAATTGTACAGCTTTGCAAGTTTCTACGTTAATCGCATACATTTGTATTTGACTATAAAAATACATGGTCTACGTCTTATGCAACATATCGATATTTTTCTTGACATTTGATCGCGTGACAGATCCTTATGTCATCGACAAAACAG
>CALYDF020000563.1:0-38051 GCA_944474145.2 Dicrocoelium dendriticum | reverse complement strand
TTGTAACGCCGAAGCCTCAGTGATGCCTTCTCTCCTCGTTCGTCGCTCATTCTAGCCTTTTCGTGCAGCACAAAGCTAGTAAAGCTATTCCGGGTTTGGTGGAGCCTTGACAGCCCAGACTGTTCCAACAGTCGTGTAGCAGAATAGGTTCGCCCACACCCCCACATAATATGCGTGAAGACCCATAGAGGGACAGGGGACAAATTGGTCATCGGCATTGATGAAGTTGAACGAAGCCCAATCACACACTGCTTGCGCAGTTCCGTTACGAAAAGCGTTACGCGTGACAAAAATATGGCCTGGAAATCTTTCAGTCTGACAACAAATTGCAACTATCAGCCAATAATGCTGCGCTTGATTTAGCGTAGTCATGACAGCCTACAATTTACCCGTCTTCGTGTAGCTGCGTCGGTGCGCGGACCCTCCCACACAAAATACGCGAAGGACCATGTTAATAATGAAGGCATGTAAATCACCGCCTATCTTCTTTATCGGTTACCTTGCAATATATGGAATTTGCCCAAGGTTCACTTTAGAGGTAATCACGGTCCACTACAATCTAGTAACTATACTGGTGCTTCCCACTGATGCTCCGTAACCAGACAACTTTTGTTTGAGTCATGAAAATATACGGGATTATGGTCTCCGACCTTACATTGTTCGCAATTCTGTATATGTGCATGCGTACAGGCACAAGCACCTAAATATGGGTATGCCGATGGGGAGAGTGGAAGAAAGTTTCTCACCGCTTTTGATCGAAGAGGTAGAGTTATGCGATTAAGAGAATGCTTTAGAATCTCACCCGCTGCTTTCACAATTCCGTTGCATTAGCATGTCTAACAGTAAGGTCTGAGCATTGTCCAGTCGCCCTAATCCTCAGTTCTTACTAACAGATTGCTGAAGTTTTGCTTGGAATATAAAGTGTAAATTTGCTACGCGATAAGTCCCATGTGTTTTGAAAAACATACAATGAGATTTCAAAACTTTCAATATTCTTATGCAAAGATATAATACGTTGTTCAAAGTTTCCTATTTAATGTGAATTTGGTATATCTTTGACTTCTTAATTCTTCGGTTATTTGAGGAATGAATACGGAATCAAACTATTCTAAATTATTTTAATTTGAGGAATCTCCGCCATGGTTTTCTTCAACGCGTTTCACTTTGAGGGTGAGGGTTGTGCAACCCTATTTTAGCACTCCAGATCCACCAGGTCCACTAAGAACCGTCGATCCGAGCAGCTGTCAAATTGGACTAATCACGCACCACATTGTCTGCAAGGTGTGCTTCTTAATTAGTCACACGCAATTCTGTTCGTATTACAAGTTTGCCATGCTATTTGCTCATCCGCTACCTTAATAGCGATACGCATCGAGATTATTAATCCCCAGTGTTAATTGCAAGCAAATCGCAATCCCTAAACCGATTGTATTCACAATGAACATGTAGCGTGCCACAATGAGCATCCAATGAGTAATGCAGCGACTTTTACTTTACTCAAGATAACATTCTCGAATGCATAGCTCGGTAGCCTAGAAAAATGAATGCGACATTAGGGATGGTAAACTAATTTGCAGCTTTAATAATGATAACTGACTCATGCACATACCCTCTGGGTGAATGTTACAGCTTAACTTGTAAAGGATGTTGATAATTTAGGGGTAGTTTACTAATATAAACAAACCCAGTCTTGCTACTGCAAACTAGATTTACAATTCTTCAAAGAGGCGATCAGTGCTTCCGTGATGACAGTCACTATGACTATATAAATAGTAAAGTAAGGTATGCTGGTTACACTGTGGAATGATTAAAGCAAACCACCGTGCAAAATTAGTCGGAATATTTGCTATAATTGCACTTTCACTTGCCTTTCTAAGTCTCATGTGCGAATGCAGAAGTGCGAGAAGAGAATGATTGCAACTAACCTGGCGTTGTACCCTTTAATATAGTTGCTTCTTTGTATTTTTGTGTTCATCCTTGCTTTGCATATTGCAAACTGGCGATCGTACCATGGCTGAATTGTATAGAAGGGCGGAACAATCAAAGCTAATCTTTGCCAAAGATGCTGAATCCGTCAGTAATTAACCGACGTTCATACTACATTTGATGTAGAATGCGTTGAATATTTAACCTTACGCTCGATCGCGATGCACCGAGCGATTGTCTGCACACTTGTTCCTTGAATCAAAAAATGATATCGGCTCGTGAGCAGTCAACCATGGCCATATGAACTCGCATCCTAACTATCAAAAGGAATTTCACGGTAGTTCATTAAAAAAATTACTGAAATTAGAGGCTGTAGTATTTCACCCGATTACGCTGGGTAATTATTTGTGGCTTGGATATATATTCAACTTTAGCATAAGCGGTGATTCAGACAATGCAATTATTAATGACCATGAAAGTATGGTTTAGTAACTGCGCCGTTATAAACAGTAATTCCCATGTTATAGGATGATACCAAGGAAGAGATAAGAACAATATTGGTTCAGTCTACTTTGAAAAATGCACCGACTAGTTTACAAACTTTGGATGGAGCTAACGTAATCAAGTACCAAGCCAGTCATACCCTAAATCTTTTGCGTTTAATCCTAATCCTAGAATATGAATGAGTCATAAACATGCAGTCCGTTTAGCTTACAATATATGAGAGAGAATTTGAAGTATAGAATCGTAAATGCAACATGGATGGTGACATCAAGTTGAGGAGTATTTGCACACCAATTCACGTTCTGAAAAAAAGCAGATGTTTTTTTAAAGGCAAAGTTAAGCTTCGTCTGATACAAAGAAATATACTCAGATAATAAACGGAAATTCCATTAAGAGGTATCAACTTGACCCATTTGCACACGAGAAACAAACCTTTTGTAAAATGGCATTTGTATAGCGACATACTAATTCAGAAAGACTAGATAGGTTTTTAACACTGATGGGCGCCATTCCTGCCAGAGAGATTTAGCAAACACAATTACTTTGTTTTACCCTAAGATGACACGGAATGAGGCCTGCAATTCTTCCAGAGGGTTTTTATATAATATGCTGCAAGCCTACACACAACCTCTGTGACTGACTCTTATCGAGGTATTGTGTTATCAAGGAACATTATGCTAATACATCGTGCCAACGACTTTTCTCTGAAATTAAAAGCACAATATTGGTATTATTGTCAGCCTTATTCCCAACAGCTTGCGTTTTAAACATACATATCATTTTAAAACAGTCAATAATTTGAATAAAACGCCAAAACATTTGCTCAAATACAGCGGGATTAGGGAATGTGTTCTAGGTAATGTATCAAGCTCTGCAAATAAGCTGGATACGTGAACCAAATTGACTAGACCAAAGAACGCCTGTTGTGGTACGCTTACCGTTGTGTGAATGATGAAGTATAGACCAAAAATTTGACAAATCGAAGGTAAAAGCTACTAATATATCAACTATATCTCTCGATTAAGGAGGCTTAGATTGGTCCCGCCATATTTATCTGCCTTTTTCCAAATCCCACAGTTGCATTTCCTGCAAAATGTAAAAAGTGTTATAAAGCAAAAACGTCTGAGGCAAAGAAGTACGCAGTCGGTGATGTGAGTTTCATGTAATTAAAATAAAATAACGTCACTTGTCCCCAATTATTGTTCTTTTAACATATGTTGCAAGATTTCATCGTACATACAAATGTCTCCGGAAAGCTAAGCCTTGACGATGCACTAATAGGTCACTGCAAATTGTACCTTTAGGTAACAAATGAATGTGCGGCACATGGTTTGAATTTAATACACTAGTTACCGAATGTCAGAAAACATCAGCAGATCTAAGTACCTGGTAGCAAATATTCGGTGTTATACGGAAAATATTAACCAATGGCAGCGAGGCAGTCTAACCGTAACGTTGTGCATACTTTTCATAATACCCTACTTCGTAAACATTGTAGCTCATTTTACTTGTTCCAAATATCCTATATTCGGATAAAAGACCCATCGATTCATTTAACCTACAAATATGGCACTTGTTTGACCACGACACGCCAAGTAAATGAAACCCGATGACCAGACTCGGTCGTTTACATCTCAATACTCAATTTAAGCTTTCTATTCGTTTGCACATGAAAGTAGATGCACCTTTCTTGTGCCAGGTGTATTTTTCGTGCTGGCCTTATGCGGATATTTAGACTGTTCTCGACACAAAGGTAGCCAATCACGAACAACCTCATGCATACTCAGTCAACATTTGAACTGTCTGTAAACATACCTATGTCAAGTAGATTTTTAGTTTGAAAACTATCACCCAAAACATCTTCGAATCTACTACTGAGACTGGATGTTTTGCCAGAGGCAATCAACTGTTGGAAGGTATTTGAAAGTTACTTGTTTGTGATGAGCAACGGTGACCTGGGGATTTGTGAGCTTAAGCAAATAAACGACCAAAATGAAAAATAAATACCATTCCCATCCTAGATGGGTTTCAGAGTACACCATCTGAGGAGCGAATACAGTGTCCGTGACCGTGTGTTAGACTGCGAACTTAGTGCTCCATGTAGTCATGTACAGCAATGCATGAGGTAATATCAATTTTTCCATCAACATAAAGCGGTAGTGCAGCAGATAGAAGCAACAATCGCTGTCGTGAATAAACAATGGTTTAAGTATCACTCATAAAGTACTCTGAAATGATGAAATGTCCATTTAACTGTTATACATCTAGAATGACAGCTGCGCCTTTGTTGTTTAAATAAAACGTAGTGACGCGTCAGTTAGCCTTAAAAGTTATTGAAAAACCAACATACTGATATTTAATTTCTTCTACTACTGTTACCCTGTCATCCGCGTAACGCCAATCTTGCAAACTATCTGCTTCAACTGACTGAATGTTGTGTAGTATACCCATGATAACCCATAAATGCACACCGCGCTTATCTCCTACTTCATCGCTTACTTTCGTGTACTAGCCTGATTATCTAGGTTACGAAATGAACTAATTAATCGGTAAAAGAATAATAAAACATCTAATTCCCGAGCAGCACAATTTTCCTCCAAGTTGCTGAACGGCCATGGTATATATTCTTTGTTTTGCTGCATTAACAGTACGTTTGTTGCAAATAGACATCTTAGGTTCGTAATATATTCAAAGGGAATCCTGTTTCGCTCCGGTTTCTATTCTACAGCTCAGCTGACACTAAGCTGTTCCGTTATTCTGTTCCAGATTAAAACGGTATTGCCGCTACTGAAGCTATGTGATTTGCTTTGTGGTATTTAGTACATACTAATCAAAATATATTAACTGTGCATATATTAAATGCAATGGTCCAGTGTGTTCGACCGTGCCAAACGTGCAGCATAAGCCGTAAGTGAGTTCAACCAACAGAAATCATTATCCATTTGACTAGCCGAATTTTTGTGCATATCAGTTGTGTGTGTAGTCTAGTTTAGCGTCCAGTATGAGGACAGACCAATGAAGCCAGAATAAGTGAAGTCGAGTAGGTTGCAGTTCGACGAACGACTTATTCAAGTATGCTTTTACTGTGGTTGCACGAAAATCTAGCAACAATTTTAGACACGGCCAACAGCCGACGAGAAACTGTTATACCAGTTCGGAAAATCTGTCCTGTTAACTTAATCGTTTCCAACCAATAAAAAAGTATAGGTAATAACCAATGTCGAAACGCGCATAGTTCGTCACCTTGAATTGCTCCTTCATCGTGTAACGGTAACATACTTAATGGTCTGAAGCGGGGTGATCTCGCTACTCCACAGCTATACTTACCACCGAAACCGATAACGGTGGAGTGCAACTCAGACCGAGTGCTTCGAGTATGAACAGCCCCAGTATAAATTGGTTCGCTGGTTATTAAAGATGTTTACTCCACTGAGACAACGACACAATCCGTACAGACTAAAAGACTCATTACAACTCATTGGCGAACTGGATGACATGAACTTATCAGACAGAGTCGTGTGTTCCTTGGATGTGGAATTCTTTTTCATAAACGTCTCATTGCATCAAAATGTTGATTACATGTGTGAAGAAGCTGAAAAATCTGGCTTTTCATAACCATTTCAGAAGTAATTGCTGAAAGAATCGCTTTATACACGGAGAACTTAGATTTTATTGTACGAAACACAAGGTACCATCAACTTCATGAGGTATTAATAAATAGCTTATTAGGACTTGCACTCGCTGATTTCCTCATGCTGATGGGAGAAAAAATCTGTTCGACAAAAATCTCTCAAGTATCCTTAGTTCGAGCGACTTGTTTATGATATCTTCGCATATTGTTCGTCCGAGCTGCAGTTCATACATTTGGTGTAGCGCCTTAAAAATGCGCACGATAACCAACGGGTTACATACGAAGCGGAACAGAATAATTGTCTGCCAGATTTGGCTGGACATCCTCAGTATTCGAAGGAATGATGGACTAATTAAAAGGTCCATTTACCGAAAATCAACATGGTGTGGTCGGTACCTGTACTTCACTAGCTTCACACCAGTGCGGTACAAACGGACACCTGTGAAGACTCTAGTTAGTCTCGCCGGACGAATTTGTTCTGCCGACTGTCTAGACGATGAGCTAGTGTTAATTACAGCAACAATAATGGCGAACGGCTACCGTCGAAAATTTATCGAGAAACTCAGCCAACTGCTAGGGTCGAAGGACTTGTTGCACATAGTGGCTAAGAAGAAGCTTTCGATGTATTTGCCTTTCCGAGGTGATTTTCCACGCTAGCGGCAATCAAGCGTTAATATCTCTACGCAAGTAGGTTACTACGCTGCTAAAGTCATAATAATCAGCCGAACCGGAATTTCGCCGGTCCTTCTAACTAAGGCCGTTCAGCCTAGCGAAGCAAAATCACGTTGTGTGTAATAAATCTGGTGCTACTGCGGGGTCAGTTACATTGGCATACCAATAGGTTTCTGAATTCCAGAATAAATGAGTATGTGCCTAGATAGACTCAGCACGACATCGAACAAATGCCCTACCGTTACCAATTCCCATGCTCACGTTTGCCGCTAGCTTTCTCGATAGGCAAACATCTCCTGGTCTCGGGTTACTGGATGGAGCTGGGTTCGGCATTCAAAGTTGTTTTGCGTCACGTTAATCTCCTTTCCTTCGGTTGGCTGAGACGATCGCGATAAACCGGATTAAGCCAGCCCTGTGCGTTCAAGTTAAGTGCATCAGCTTAGGTCCGACCTGGAGGTAGGATTAAAATGTCGTCATTCACTCTACACCACAAGCATGTCTGGTCGCTTCCAATGTTAGCTGTATCTATGCATACTCGTTCTAGTTAATAGCACTAAGGCAAATATACGGAATAGATAATAACTACCGATAAATTGAAACTGTTCTTATTTACTCCATAGTGAAGGAAGTCTTTGGGCTAGCTACTTGCAAGCAAAGCACGAAGATGAATCCAATGTTTCTCGCGGATTTGAAACTGTGTGTCTATGTCGGTTGACTTTAGACTCAAGGAATGCAAACTTATGCACTACTGCGTACACATACAATGAATCATTTTATTTTTATATAGCGTTTCGCTGCGACGGTATGAAAATATGCTTAACTTAGTCCACTGATTGGATGTCTATGTATTACTCTACTCAACAATGTTTTGCGCAATTCGGAAAGTTGGTATGGGAGCGAGGTGTGAAGTATTAAACCCTAATTTGATGAGACGTAAGTTCAGGGTGGATGCATTCAAAGAAAAACGGATTGGAATTTTTTTAGCTTTCCGGTAATTGATATAATTCCTTTGACGACATGGCTTGCACATGGCGTATTTACAAGCACAACAAGGCCAGAATAGAAATTGATCCTACATATGGAATGATATGAGTTATTTCGGATGAATGTATGCAGTTTGCATTTACATTTGCATTAGCAAACTAACAGTTTAGTGAACAGGTTTTTCCATAACAAGCGTACCATTAGCGGGGGAAGTAAACTCCGCAACGTAAATTTTCTGGTAGTTCCCCGGGTCTGCGGAAATCGGATCAACAGGCCGATGACAGTTCATCCGCGCCCGGCGGCTGCAGCCGTGACCTGAGCAGGCCTTCACAAATGTTTGTAGTTTATAAAACGAAAGTGACGATCTATATCAATTTGTTGCCTCTCATCGTCCGGACCTACTGAGACTGGCTGAAACCAAGTTAAGTCCTAAGATCACTACCAAGGAATTCAAGCTCAGTGGCTACTTGTGCTTCCGTTGCGACAAAGTATCAAACTAGCGCGGTGGCCTTCTGTTGTACATTCGGTCCTTGATGTGCGGGCAGCTGTGGTGCTCGATCCGCCTGAGAGAGGGTGAATTGTATATGCCATCAGCTTATCGTAGCCCGGGAATTCGAAGACCTGGAATGGTCGCCACTTGTCAGAACCTACGTCACCCGGCTCCACCTCCTGCTTAAGAGCGATTTTAACTTCTCTCAAGTACTGTGACCTGAGGCACGACTTCTTCCCGGGCATTGGGAAAACAAGACACAATTAGCGGAGATAATATTTGAGACAGGGACAGCACAACACGTCTGCAAACCGACGCGCGTTATACCGCATTCCGCTCCATCGTACTTGGACCTACTATTAACTAGTTGCGACCACTGTGCATAGGCAATCCCGATAGCTAGTATCCACCCGATGGTCTTGGGCAGCTTAGAGATGCCGCTGCCCTACTCGCGTCCGCTGGAGCCATCCTAGAGTTACTGGGAGACGGACTTTGATGGCCTCAATCAATGGAACAGTGAAACAATGGAACAAAGGTGTATTACGGGTAAAATGCAATGCTAAAGCAAAGAACCTATTGGTGGATTCACCACAGAGCCGCCATTGAAGCGGGCAGGTGGCTACTGCCGTGGAAGCTTGTTGGTCTGTTGTAAAAGACGGTGTATAATCGTTATGTGCTCCTTTCGTACTTCTAAAATATAGAAAAACTGTGTCACTGGTTTGACTTAGAGGATAGCCAATTTGCTCGACGGCGATGCTTATGGTGCAAAAATTCCTCGGGTCGGCTTAGTCTAAGCGACCGCGCAACACCGCGAAAGCGTTGGCAGTTCGAAGAGGAGCTCGAAATCTCAGCGAAATCGGCCCCCAAGAAGAAGTTTGTTTTCATGACGCTACACCTGGTGCCCGCAGGTGACAAAACAATGTTTGAGCGCTCGGATGGACAAGCTTTGACTTTCCATACAGAACGTACGTCAGTATTACCGGCGTACTTTCCTTCCGTTTATAGAGGTGGGCATGCGTGTATGCCGAAATCGACGTGTAAAGGTCCTACGGAACTCGAGTGTTTGGATTGCGATGTAGAAGTTTTCCGTATTCTACTAATCAATCTTGAAGGCATGACGTCTGCCGGAACCGACGGCTTCCATCCACTAATTCTAAAGTCCATATCGGCCGTCATCTCGCCTGCTGTGACTAATATGTTTAACCGATCGTTGTCTGAAGTTGCACTGTCGAGTGCCTGGAAACGCTGGATAATAAAGCCGATCCCGAAGGGCAGTGACGCGATTAAAGTGGAAAATTATCGACCGATTTGCCTTGAGTCTAATTTGGATAAAGTGCTGGAGAAGATTGACATTAAGGTTTTTCTCCATCTATTATAGTCGAAGACCTAACGCTCGCACAGCACGATTTCTTGAAGGGCTGCCCTTGCATCACCAAACTTTGTTGACTTGGCACGGATGGTTGCAGACGTTGAACTTGGGGAAATCAGTAGGTATTACCCACACTGATTTCAGTAAAGATTTCGAGAAAGAGAACCATATGGTCCTCCTCCACAAGCTGTGAATGGGTGGCATTAGTGGCGCACTACACCAGTGGACCAATTGCATTCTCTTTGTGATAAAATGGCTGGTACAGGCGGATAGCCACCTTAAGGAATGGTAGCCGGAAGTACACCTAGCCTCCCTCCTGGGCTTGGGTTGGTTGATCAAATATTCATGCTCCACCAAACCCTTGAAAACCGCCGCCTCTTCTAGTGGCATATCATTGTCCCCTTTCTAGACATCCGTGTTGCATTGGACTCGGTCGATATAACTGCTTTGTATCGCTGGTCGTTAAGAAACAACGTATCTGCAAGCTGATGCCTGATTTCGTGTCTTTGGTCTTGTGTATTCCCTTCAATAAGCTGGTTTTTCCTGGCCAGTTTAGGTTACACGGTCCCGTCCTACTCATGGCGCCTGAAGGTTTGTCGCTTGCGACCTGTTCGCTCAGACAGGAACAGAATGCAACCGACCGCGTGGTGGCCAGCGTTCCACTTGGCTCCAATATATAAAATTGTTGACTTCACGTCTTGCTGCTGAGTTTGGACACACATGCGTGTCTGATTGAATGCCAAAGTACGAAAAGTGCGGTTCGCCATCATCATCATCATCAGCAGCAGCAGCAGCTGCTGCTGCAGCTTCAACCAGCATCATCATCGTCATCATTATCCTCATCACCATCAATATACTGGGTGGCGTACGAAATGTGATATCACTTTTGTGTTCATTCCACAAGTAATATTACAGATGTAATGTTGAGAACTGGCATTCATATACTTTGGTGGATATAACGAAAATTTAGTATGAGATATTTTCTTGGCGCAAACACAATTTTCAAGATGGCGCATTAGAGCAGATTGAGTGCTGAACAAGAGGTGGAAGTTGTAATGTTCGTTACAGCAACCAGCTTTACTAGTTTACATGCACACTTTCATACAAATTTGGCTCCATGTATACCGAGTATTTAGAGATTGTATCGTCAATTTCCAAAAACTTGATCAGTGGTGGAGAAAAATCCATGGTGCAGACAAAATGTCCGCACCCCTTAAAACGTGGAAGCATTTAACTTAGGTTTGATCCGAAGTCCTAGCAAATCGACAAAGAGGACGGCTGCTGAGTTAGGAATATCTCGTCGGTCCATACAAAATATTCTTCAAATATTCCCTCGCAAAACATTCGTCCATAAATTAACAGCACAAAACAAGCTACGATACATCAGTTCGCTTTGTGGTTAGTGCAAGTGGATCACGTTCTGTACAACACGTGGTTTATGAAGCGGTGTATTTTTATTTAAATGTTGTAGCGAATAAACAAAGTCACCATGTATTGGCAGGTGAACATCCTCAACTTTTGCGTGAAAGGAAAAATTATGGGGCAAAGGGCAGTGTATGGACAGCAATTGCATCTCATGGATTCATTGGACCCGTTTTCTTTGATGAGACAGCAGACAAGGATCGATATAAGGTCATGTTGAAGAACAGCTTTATCCCAGAACTCTTGGTATAAAGTCTCACGTTACAAAAAATGGTTCACGCAAGATGGAGCCTAACACCCACAGGAAATATTGTTCTTTATTACCTGTATGACATGTTTATGAGGGGTTAGGTACATAGTTTTCCTGAGCGTCGCCGAAGTGGGAGACAGTGGAACCTGCATAACCCTGATATCAATCCATGTGATTTCTTCTTGTGTGGCTACTTGAAAGATGATGTCTTCAAAAGGAAGCCTGCAAGTGCAACTCAATTCAGGGCTCTCATCATGCAGTTGTGCCGGTTAATTTCAGAAGACTTTTGTAGGAAGGTTGTGACAAATGTAAAGCTCCATTTGTAAGAGGTTGTGAAACAAAATGTTGATCAGAATGAAGACATGTACACTGAACATAGTTTTCATGCTCATACAACTAATTATGCGCTAATGTTATAATATTTTGATGATAAATGCAGGTATGATGAACAAAACGGTTGTTATGACATATTTGCATCACCCGTCATTTTAGCTGAAGTTAATAAACATTTCAGTCAACCTGCCACAATAGGAAAAAGAAAGACGTACGATCAAACACCGGGTACAAAAGGTATCAAAATACAAAATTAAAACCAACTCGCAATATGACGCTTAGCGTTATATCAGACAACTCGTGTCAGCAAGTGGTAGGGGAAAAAGACAAGCGGAACAGGGAGGGACAATAAAAATTCCAACACAAACGCCATTTGGGCCGGCATTTCGTCCTGCCAGTTAGTCTATCCAAACACATATGCTCATTCTCATTCGAACGTCAGACCGGCAGTCGACACGCGCAAACCGATGCCAAGTTTGTAGGGACGCATTTCAAAATATTCAGCGCTTTGCAACTCCTCCGGCCACGTACCTTTTGGTCGCACAAATAAATCACAGCACAAAAGTCGGTGTGTTTACATGTGTAGTATGTGGCCCAGTCATAGGAGCAAGGCGCAGGAATTGACAGTGCTAGCTATTCACAAGCTCTTTCTGCATCAAACACGCGAATATAATGAAGCTCATTGCCAATGCTGTGTTCCCACCAAATACGAGTTCAGATGCAAATGGAGCGATAATCGGACCTATTTAGCTTCATTATGTCTGGCGACTTGTTACACCAGTTTTCGCACCCGTACAAAAGGGTTGAACAAAAGATTGCATCGTACTTTATGAACTTCATGTCGAGAATTATGTTGCGTCGGAAGCACAGTTGGCGAAGAATGTGACGACCACCCCGAGAATTTGCCGTGCATTTACGATATCATCATCGACCGCAAAGTGCTAAGACAGCTACCGAGATATTTTAAGAAATGCACGACTTAGAGCTCATCACCAACAAGGGTCAGCGCACGTATGAGTAATCAATCTTGCAGAAGGGTTTTCATTTCAAAAAGGGACAAGTAAAGAAAGTAACGACAAAAAGCTAGAGATACTGGCAATCGGAGAACATAGGTCCAGTGACATTCTTGTTTACCGCATCAATGCGGCTCCTAAAGGAAACTCGATGCGTTCTTACTAAGCTGTACCCGTCTGATCGGAACACTGTGTATGAGGGCAAATGTCCATGACAGTACGCGTAAGCACGTTGCAGCAGCTGTCTTTCTGACTCTTTTGTCAGGTCGCATATGAAGTGGAGATTCCCTTGTAAACTGCACAGGCTGATGGCCATTCTTGCGCGGAGAATCAGCGCACTTCATTATCCAAGGCACACGATAATCTGACTCCGATACGACTGCGGACTTAGAGACAAACAACTAAAGGTTAGTGCGAGCGCAACGAGCACTGAATTCACAAGAGTTGGGTGAGGTTGATCACAAAATCTACACACACATACACACACATATGCAGCAGCCGAGCTTTGACTAGGAAGTGATGAAAATTTGCCATTTGAAAAAATCAGTTCCCGAGGGAACATTTAGCAGAAAAGTTAACAAAAGAGTGGCGCACGGTTTAATTCCGGAAAATTTTCTCTGTACATTTTCAAGAGCGTACTCCAGACGTGTGGATTTATAGCATCATGAAAGGAGCGCAGTTAAATTGGAAAATTGACATAAATATACACACCTACATTCATGACACTTTGTCATCTGTGCCCGGCCTGTTACCACGGCAAGGCCAGGGTCAAAAATGCGTCTTTCTGCACACACAGAGTTGGGCCGAGTTGTTTGATAGACACGGCCTTAGCATATCGTAAAGTTAGGGGTTCATTGATGCATAGATAACACGGAACGTCCGCACGGGGTCTACACAGTGATTGTCAGCCAGCTGATGGCGGACGATTGAGGAAGCTGGTAGTTTGTATGGAACGTCATTTCGCTTCCTTGGCTGCGCATTCAAGGTGGTGGACGTGGTCATCTGCGAAACGTGTTTACTCACCCACGTCGGTATGTGCTCGGCGACCCCCACCCTCAAGTGTCGTTCTGTCATGCCCACGTGTTCGGTCTTGCAAATACATGTAAATTGGTAAAAGATACGTGAACGGCTGAACAGTGACAGCGGGGGCTTAACCGATGGAGTAGGGATATGATTCGTTGTGTAGATGAGTACTAGTTCCGCCGCAGAGTATTCGCTCACCACTGCGGATTTCAAACGGCGTTGAAAAACCTGGCACACCTCTTTGCACTTGAATGGCAATTGCAGGGTTACCTTCATCTTTGATACCGTGGGCGCACATGTTTTCTCTTTCTCAGCACTAAACTGAGCGATGAAAGACGGTGGGTACCCATTGTCTAGGAGGGTGCTGGTTACCAGCCGCACCTCTTGTTCCAGCGTGTCAGCAGTGTATATTTTACTAGCTCTGTTGAACAAAGTCTTCACTAGACCTTGTTTGCACTTCTTGGGGACAAAACTGTAGAAGCTCAAGTACTGTTCCTTCCACGTTGGCTTACGGTAAATTGATCTGCGTCATGAACCGTCACTTCTACGCTCGATCAAGATGTCCAGGAACGGCAGCGTATCATGCTGTTCGTGCTCTGTGGTCACTCTAACGTTTCGGTGTAAGGCATTCAACTTAGTAACCAGTTGGGCTAAATGATACTCGCTGTCGCAGAGTAACAAAATGTCGTCTACATACCTACGAAACAACACTGTTGCATTGATCTCTTCCCTGACTTGATTCTCGAGATGGGCGAAGAAAATGTCCGCTAATACCGGTCCAAGTGGACTGCCCATTGCAAAACCATCCACTTGGCGATAGCCTTGTTCTTGTAAATAGAACTTGACGTTTGATGTACATAACAGAAGAAGTCGTTCTAATTCCTATTTCTACTTGATTCTCGACCACATGATTACAGATGACCTGTATCGTCTCCGTTAGTGGCTCTTAGTGCCTCTTACTCAGTGTGTGATTATTTTTCGTGCCCTAATGACACAGAGAAGTGACGTACCATGAGGAAGGATCATTGTGAATCCCTAAGGCTATAGCTACACAATGAATCGGTTATAATAATAAGACAAAATCAGGGATTAATTACCGTCACAACGAAAAGACGGCTGTATCCTGAAAATGCAAATATTTCTCGCAGCTTCAAGTCGCTTGGTTTGTGATGTGACAGGCAGCCATAAAACCGAACAGGTTGTGAAACCAAATGTTCGTGAACTAAAGACCGTAATGACGGTGGGATGGAATCACACAAAACTTTGACACAGTCGAGCACTCGAGCATCTCGGCTTCGTTATTTGTAAGAACTGCCGAAAACCTACAAGGAGGGGATCCCCTTGCCACCAATTGTTTCAATGGTAATCACACCGTATCAGAAGTTGGCCAAATGCCTGATCGATGTAATCGAGCCTATCCCAAGGGAACTAGCCGACCACAGCGTTAACGACACATTTGCCGATAGAATACGGAATGTAAACGTTGGCGGGAAACCTGGTGTACTTCGATAGTGGAACACCTGGAAACTACCACGTTGTGGCCTCGTATACACGTAATGTTTACTTGTAGCCATTTATTTTACTTACGGCAGCATGTAGTAGCCGTATTAGGAGAAGGCTGTCAGCCAGAATCTCAGTGAACCCTAACATGTTTGCAAATGTCCCCAAGCTACCTACCAGTTCGACAGCCCGCCAAATACTCGATTGCTGTGCTTGTCAAAACCCTCCTGGGTCGTTCACAGTAATTAGCAAACAAAGAGACTATACCATTGCTCCCTATCTTCGGGAATAATTCAGGTAAATTTGCTTGATCACGAAGCAAAATCGTTTGCTATCCTTTCAAATTCGTGGCATTGGCATCGGTCGTGATTGCATACATGCTTCTAATGCAGGTAGCGAATCACAAGTATCTCTTGCGCAGTGTTTTCATTCATACGTTGAAAAATATTTCTCATACTTTAGTATGGCTTAATATATGGCTTAATGGTATCCTAGCGAAAATGTTCGCCTTGTGATAAGATGCCCTGAGTGCTTCTAAACATTAACATACCGGTCACAGAAAGTGGAAAGTAAGTTGGCCCCTAGCGTTGTGACCATGTGTTGGATTGTTCACACACTAATAGACAACGTGAGTTGCGTTTTGATCTTCATGAGGCAGATTACTTTTACCGTAATAATGAAAACAGTGACTCAGCGAAGTTAAAACTGGAACAAGGTTCAGACATTTGGTATACGTGTCTTGTCTAAAAGCTAATGGTGCAAAGCTATCATCTGAGGGATTATCACTCAACATCTCTAAGGGTGGTTTAAAGGCATCAGAAGTACATTGGCCGGGGATGCTGTTTTCGCCGCTGAGCTTGTTAATAGCATTGGAAATACCTTTGCACTACTTTGTAGATCAAACCACTAGGTTCATGGGACATCAAATCCCGTCAATCTTTGATCTTGTCTTCGAAATTCAGGCAACTTTGTTACTGGATCTTGTTTATGGTCATCCTAGTAGCCAGTGACCATGTTTGCCTGTCATACAGTGATGAATTTATTAAGCACTGAAAATGGCTTAACAACGAAAGTCACAATATCTGGCGTTTTCGAACGAATTAGCAATTGAATTTTCTGGACCCATCACTTGTCCGTGCGCATTGTCGCTTTAGATACTCTAAGCAGGCTGTTGTCTGTTCTGTCTTTAAAAATAGCTACAAGCATTTACCTACAAATTACAGATCTGAAAGTTTACCGAACGTTCCAGAACCTGGTGGATTTTTGCCTGGCAAGCATTCGCCCTATAAAAAGCTACATACGTCCGTTTAACAACACTGTGACGTGGCGGATACGGTTCTGCACAAACTAAAATCACTGAACCATGGATATCAGGATAATGCTATCCAACCCACGGATATCATTAGTTTATTCTCATATTCCTAACAATATGAAACAGGAAAAATACAGCAACACACATACAAGCACATGCTACACAGCTACATACATGATAATTACTTACGTATATAGACCTATACACCTACATTCACTGTTATATAAAACATGTATTTTTGTACATGTTTGACCGCGCTTTATTATGTTAACTTGATCATGCCTGTAAAGGTGTGTCTTGCGTTGAGGAGAAGAAACTTTATTTATTTATTTATAGGCATCTAAGCGGGTTCTTGATAAACATTAAATATTGATCGATAGGGTTTACATTGTCCCTGAGAGTGCTGCATTTTAGTCAACTGCAACCAACTGCGTAAGCTGATGCTTGCCAATCTTAGCGAGGACAGAGAACTCAAAATGCTAACGAACAAATAATGTTTTGCTGGACGTGGACTTGCCAACTGGACCGATTGTCATGTGTAGAATTTAGAAACAAACGACTATCAAAACAAGATGGGGGCCAAAATTTGGAGAGTTGAGAACAGGGTGATAAAATCTAGTTGGTACAGGACGATAAAAATGAAAAAGCGCAAATGGGGTATAAGAAGATGAGATAGCCTGAGTAGTAGCACTCTCATCCGCATCCACCCTGCTCGATGCAGCAGATTTGGCGCCGTTGCTTAACCTTTGCGACGGCTGGCGCATCAAGAAACTTTGAGGAAGGTTTCGTTGTATTGCGTAGTCAGATGCTGTCAGATTGCCCTGGCCTCGATATAAGAACGTTCTGATTACTCAACCCAAGCCTTTGGTTTAAAAACCTTACAGCCAGGCAGCGGAGTTTTGACACAGGGCTACAAGGAACCCGTTTCATTAAACTGCAGGGATAGGAAACTCAGTCATTCTGGCTTGTAACATTCAACCAATCTGTTTTGAATGGCTCTGCAGATGCAAAAGCCCAGTGGATCAAAATGCAGATAAATCATCGCACTCCGTTGGTGTTCAGTCTCGTCGTGACGGAAAAAGTGCCGTTGGCTCGAAATAACTCAGGACCTGGCATTAAATCATTAACATTTTGTGTGTACACATCCCATTCCCACTTTGAACTATTGTTATGCAGAATTGCATTGAAATCAGTAGACGCTTGAAATAACGACCTACTTATTCAATGGTGCTTTGAATTCTAATTTTTTACTCCAACCATCATACGGGACTTGTAGAGCACATCCTTTATACTGGTAAAAAGTCATTGTTCACTGTTCAGCAAACAAGCTTCCGTGGCGTTTTATTTGAAATAACGGAATCAAACAACGATACAGGCCTTGTTGTAAATGTCGTACAAACAGTTCATTTGTATCCAGGTAATTAACGACATGGAAAACAAAACAACATTTTGGCTGCAAGCTACATGAGGGGTGCAGGAGAATACTGAAATATGAAAATTAAGTAGAGATGTAAACTGCATTGAATATTCAAGACAATAGAAATCTTTGATTTCGGCTGCATTTACGAACAGGCTCATGAGGTATATCATGAAAGTTGCAAAATGCAAAACAAAACCATCACACGAGTAAAAGGGGCGCGATCTCTATGGAAAACGCAACGTCAATGAATGTATACTATGGTAAATAGGCAAAGGAGAAAAGGACGATTAATTCCTAAATAACAATTGCTGTCGGTATTTACGGATAATATTTGCCAGTTAAAAGGCACCAACAGCGTAGACATTGTAAGAAATGAATTGTTTCGCTAGCTCCAGTTGGTGCGGTAACTTGTGTACACGAACCAATTGTACATGTTAGTTGCTCAGAGCTATGCACGCATTCTCATGCTCTGCGTCAGGATTTTTCGCGTGGAGGCGCCATGTACTCCCCCAAGAACTTAAATCTTCACGTTTGGCTTCTCATGAATAATCTTGGTTTCATGGAATGTTGAAAGATCGGGAGATCAGGATTTTTGGCATCTCACTGACTACGACGCAAGCTGAAAAGTCGTTCGTGGTGATGCGAGGCGTTCTGGTTCCCTTTATGTCACACACACTCCCAGTTTGCTCGAACTTCTTCATTAGTTTAAGCACATACCGGTCGGTGACGGGACACATTCCTGCATTCATTGCATTGTATTTGCTTGAAGCTGATGCGGCTTTTAAACCGCATTCACCGTACAGCCGAATAATCAGCGCGCTGAGTAACAGGCACGTTACGTGATCCCGACGGCATTGTCTGCTCGTGCTCCATTACTTGTGATTCAATAACATTGACAGGAGTTGCAATGCCTAGCCTCGTCCACAGCTGAGCTGCCATCACGTGCCTACATTCACGCCGCAGTTTTGAGCGTCTAGGCCGACTTCGCTGCGTAGCCAGCGAGACACACGCAGCTAACCATCGATCACTCCAACGCCTACGTTTGGCCATGACCTGCAGCACTCAGCGCGAAGTTAGTTGACAGCTAATGAAGGCCAGAAACACGTTGTGGCTGTCTGTACTCATCTCGCTCATGATCAAAACAGCCTCATGTCGGTGCGTCTTTAGAGGTTAGGCTTTTTCTCAGCTCAGCCCTGCACTAAATCCCTCGTCTGCCGAGAATTCCGTACGTCCTCACCACTAAGGTGAGAGAGAAATTCATGTCTCTGCAAGCGCAGTAGCATGTTGCGAATTTCGCTAAACATTGGATGGCTATTGGATGTTGGGGACAACAGCCGTAAATAACCGGCGTTCACCATAATCGAGCCACGGTAGTTAAATGAACGGTAATCGGCCTTCTTCCGTCAGACTAACCTTATGTTTCGAAGGACACGTAAAGGAATTTGAAGAACCTTAATTTTTAATTTTGTAGAATTAGTAAGCTAACCTAATGCCAGTTCAGTATCCTAATGATTCCTTCTTTATTGTTCCGACTATCCATTTATTAGCATCCTGGAGTAAAAACTGCAGCTTCCGTTTTAAACCACGAATCCCAATGTCTTGAAGAGTGCGTTTCCCTTCAGCTATCTTCGTTACATATGATAGACATACAACATATCAAACCAACTGTAAACTAATAGGGTTCACTTAATCGAACGTATATATGAGTTTTTATGGTTAATATGACAGGGGACCTTAGGCTACTACATGTAAGACTAGTTTGATTGTAAGCATGATCAAAATACTTCAGCAAATTTTTTACTAGCAGAAATAATTCAACGATAATACCGGATTTGGATAACCAAACTGATAGTTTTAGTAATGATCTTTTTGTAGATCTAGCATGCACGCTCTTTCGCGCCAAGAAGATCACTAAACGCTATAATCCAGAAGCAATCTGTCAGGCGTGATTATGGAAGAAATAATTTTGGCGTGAAATACATAAGTAGGCATTTAAGTAAGCGTGCTTTAAATATGACCAAAGGCTATGTAGCAATATTGGTAATTTTTCTCACCAGTACGTATTTTAGCTGTTATGGAATGGAATTTTGATGATTTGGCAAAGTTATACCGCGGTTAGCGGCCAATTTTTTAACAGCACAAGAAGACGGAATGATTCCGATTCCAAATACACTGACCTATTGGTGAAGTCGCGGAAAAATTATTCTTGCATTAAAACTGGATTATCGAATGGTTCGAATAAACTTGCAATTGTCGAGATGCTACATGGGTCATGTAATGATGGACTTCGTCGATTCTATTGGCTTGATCATGGCATGGTTTCCTTAACAGGATACGGTGCACCATCTGTCATCTGAATTAGCTGAGTCACATTTCAGCATTAATCGCTTCCGGCTATGCAGCAGTAATCCTATTTTTTGACATACATCAATCATTCCACCGAGTACCAAACAAGCGGCTGTTACAAAAGTTGGTGAAGTTTGGGGTCCGAGACCAGATAAAAGGTAGGGTGTCGTCATTCCTGAAACTTTGCCATCTGGTAGTCAATTTACGTGACTATCGCTCTTCTCCACGCTACATCGTCAGTGGATAATTCAAGAGAGCTTACTCGGTCCTTCAATCTTTCTGCTCTGCATCAATGACATTGCCACATATGTAAAACAGGGTACGCTATTTTTATTTACTGACGATATCAAGATCTTCTAGAAGCTTCGGCGTGACGAGTTTCACGGATAGGTACTGCTCAATCAGAATGGCTTGTATTCCCTTGAGTCATGGAGCCGCACACAGAATGATGAACCTCTCGGCTAAGAAATAAGACATTATATCCCCGAAAGATCTATCAAACTATAAGGTGATGCGTCCCTACGTAGGTCTCTATGCGAGATCTCGAAATTAGGTACTCGTCTACCTTCACTTTGCCTAACCAGTCCCAGTAAAAACAAGAAGTGTCAGATAATCTATGTTCAATATACTAAACAAAAACCACACAAGCCATGCTAGTGTTGAGCTGTTCAAAAAAATCACTCATTTCATTCTCGAATATTGCAGCATAAGATACGGTAGTAGGAGAAAAGGTGACAGCATTGCTGTGCAGCACGTTCAGATGTAATTTACTAGACATCTTATTGATGAATGCACTGCTACGATATCATCACCATCATCATCATCATCATCATCAACATCATCATCATCATAATCATCATAATCATCATCATTCCATATATTAGTTAGAGGTGTAAAGCACCTAAGCTACTGTACCGCAATATATAAAATAAAAATGAAATGAATACAACAGTTGCATGTCAGCTGAGCTACCATCAACGGATTGGCACCGTTCCGGAAGACTACCATCCGGCTACTAGGCAACAAGAAAAAACAGTATGTAAACTTATATTACGCTACGAAATGAGATTTTGGTTGGAGGAGAGGCTAAAAGGGATGGGGAGGGACAAAGCAACTCACAGCAAGAATGCCAATGAGGTCGGCTCCTAGTCATGTCAGCAAGTGTATCCAGTCAAACGTGTTCATCATCTTTCGGACCCCAACCAGATAGCCGTGTAGCTCCAACCGAGGCCAGCTCCGAAGTAAGAGCCTTCATTCCTCTCGACCAAGTCATCGCTCGACCACCCCTTTTCTTCTTCCACCCACACCCCCGATGATCAAACAACGCACGTCGCGGAGGTCGGTGGGCTGGCATGCGTAACATCTGGCCAAGCCATAGGAGTCTGGTGGTAAACTGACGGTGCTGAGCGGTTCAGTTCCTTTTCCTGTGCCGTAAACAAGGCATCAAACCCGCTCGTTACTTACGCGGTGTTCACAACAGATGTAAGCCAAACTGCGAAGGCACCGATGGTCGAACATAACTATCCTCTTTATGTCTGTTGATCTAAGGGGTCAGGTTTCGCAACCGTACGGTAAGGTCGAATGTACCGCTGCATTGCACACTCTACCCTTCAGGACGAAAGTGATGTCGAGCCATTGCCATAGGTGACGAAGACTAGTAAAAGCACTTCGAGTTTCTGCTATACGGTCCGTGATCTCATCACAAAGGTTACAATGAACTTCAACTTGAAACACTTGGTATTCGACGATTGAAGTACAACTTGATGCTGTTCTTCAACGTGCTACACGTAAAGACTTATTCCGACCTGCATACACTCGAATTACGTCCTTGCTCAACCCGAGCGCTTCGCAATAAAGATTTTACACTGAATATACCGAAGGCTAAAACGTTCACGGTCAGGTATCGCTATCTGGAATAAGGTAACAATAATACTCAAGGCATGTGACAATGTGGCAACATTTAGAAGCAGATTATGCAGTTACCTTGATCTAAATAAAATAATCATTATATGCACATGAGAATAGTTCCTCGATGAGCTATTCCAAGACGGGCTAAAAAACGTGTAAGCACCGGTGTTCTCAAAACTAGGCCTCAGTCTCAACCATCCACCAGATCTGTAATACATGAAACGCAAACCCCAATATTACACCCATGCATGTCACCCATACGAGAGAATAGATGTTTCCGCACAAATTTTTCTGTGCCGTTACAGACACAGTCTATCGTAGCAGGAGAACTATAGGCATTATCATTTTTCTTATTATTCTCCTAATTTATTTTTATCCGCATCAAGATAATCGTTCGTTGATATCGCTAAATATGAAGTAAACTACAGAAACCGTATCAAATATAGTAGACATGATGGAAAATACTAGAGGTGTATTTTCGTTGTCAAAAATTCTGATGCTTCAAAGGCATTTTCAATAGCAAGTGGTGCGTCGACAACATTTTAACCTGATGTGATAAAATGCTGTATAGGACTCTTTGTCGCAGTTTTCTATTTTATAGCAAAACAACCAGCTTGCAGTTTTGGTCTTGGTGACATAGAAGTACTAGATAAACTTGTAGACAGATGGAAATTCATCATGTATTATCTCACTTAGTCTACTGTCACACCGGAATTGTATTCCACCACCGTATAGAATTTATGGACATGCTGAGTAGTGCGCATTACGCATGGCCCCTTGGAGCTAGAATATGCCGCTCAGAAAGTGACAGTCAGTCGTTAGGACCACTGAGACACATGAATGATCACGATCTGTGTTCCTAAACTACAAGATTTGAGTGGGTTGTGCTGTTCTTCGCGATAGGTTTTTCTGTCGCAGACTTTTCCTTGATAAACCAGACAACATACTCAGTGCCTCATTCAAGTTCTGGTCGGCGGACTACCGTAGACCACTGCCAGATCCTAGTGAAAATTGATCCTTTTTTACCTAGCATGGCAATCGTTAGTTTACTCACGATTGTCGGCCAAGTGATCACGTCTTCTCTCTGTCTATCTGATGCTTGTTGCTGAGGAGGAAATCTACGATATACTGGTCTACTTTGATGTTACA
This sequence comes from Dicrocoelium dendriticum, assembly GCA_944474145.2. Classification (NCBI taxonomy): domain Eukaryota; kingdom Metazoa; phylum Platyhelminthes; class Trematoda; order Plagiorchiida; family Dicrocoeliidae; genus Dicrocoelium; species Dicrocoelium dendriticum. Next base: position 14,799 of record CALYDF020000563.1, on the reverse strand, counting down.
ACGTTGTCTACATCATTTCACGCGACACTGGACAAGCAAGCATGAGGACCCTAATGGAACAATACGGAGCGGATAATACAAACGAAGTACTCGCAGTCAGACAAAATAAATGGTCGCCCGACCCGCTTCATTAAATATTTCAATTCAACGGACAAAGGTGCAAACAGACAACGGGCACACCAATGGGATCGCCAATCTCTGTAAGGGTAGCAGAGGCAGTGGTGCACGCAATAGAATAAAAGGCACTGTCGGTGGTCGAACTCAAGTTTTGGGTGCGTTATGCGGAGGATACTTTTGTCATAATCAAATGCCTCAAATTACATGAAAAAAACGAATCAAAGACATTTTCTCCGGTATCCAAGTCATAATAGTGGGGATTAATAATGACCAGTTGATTTTCTTGGACGTTCAAAAGTTTATTCATGAACAGTTATAAATTACTAAACATTTAGAGACCAATTTTTAAGATGACGTAGTAAGTGGTTTTGGATGAGTAAGGTTACTTTCCTACCTTTCACTTAATTACCGCCCCCGCTTCATAAACTGGCTGTCAGAAAACGAGGTAATTTAAAATGTTCAGGAAATAATTAGGGTTAGTCAAGTAATTGTGATCTTCGGCGTCTCATAGTCAAGGAATGTATGCTTTACAAGCACAAAATATGCCTAAACATTGTTATAATAATACTGCCGTTTGCGTCATTGTTAGATGAATACATTAAGCTTACCTACCAGCTATCCACACTTTACTTCGGATATTTACTGTTTGGTACATGAAATGTATTATTTAATTCTAGAGCACGCAAAGTATCAGCTCCTTATGAATGTTTCAGCGAAAAGTCGCAAAATTACAGCTGGCATACCATTTTGAAATTGCCTTGAACAATTAAACAATGAATTTATACGGGTTAAGAAGCGTTGCTTTACAAGCCCCGTTGGATAGTTGGTGGGGATATCAACATAATAATTTTGATGAAAAGGATAGTAACATAGTCAACACTTTAAATATGAAAATAAGGACTTATCGTTTGCTTCGCTGCAGTCCTGCGATCCACTTAGATTCACAACACCCACAGTTAACAACAAATAATTCCAGGGTAAACTCCAGGTGTAGGATGGAGACATAGTGTTAAGTAACAAAGTGTAAGTGGATGAGTACATCGTCCAACCGTCTTTTAAATATTGTTAGTGTCAGTGCAGAGACGACCGATTCTGGGAGAGCATTCCACCGGTGACAGACACGAATGGAAAAGAAATTTCTGCGGCACTCCAGACGACTGTATTGTTCTGCGAATTTTAATGAGTGGCCCCTCAAATTTGTATTGCTGCTGAGTTGCAGTAAAGGGCGGCACACATGATGAGGGTCTCGCAGAATCAAGTATGTCATAATCAGGTCGCCTCGTAGCCTGCGATAGCTTCCACTGAACAATCCTAGTCGTCGCAGCCTCTCCTGGTAGGACAGATTGCGCATTCCAGTTACGTTCTTAGATGCCCGGCGCTGTGGCTGCTCCAGTGCATTAAGGTCGTGTTTCAGCCATGGATGCCAGGCTTGAATTGCGTATTCGACATGGGGGCGAACATACGCACTGAGCATTTGTCGAAATATGGAGCTGTTTATTTGTCCAAACGCCCGCCTCAACAGCCCAACGTGTTGATTCCCGCTCTTCGAGGCCTTTTCGGATTGCCTGGAGCAATTCAAGTCATCTTGAAGCAGGACACCAAAGTCACGTTCGAGAATTTGTTGTTGTAGTATATCCGTTTCGAGCCGGTATGAGTAGCTGCTCTGATGTCGGCTGGAAAGCACCTTGCATTTACTGACGTTGAAATGCAATAAGTTTTGGATCGACCATTGATAAACTGTATCTAAGTCACTTTGGAGCACATGTTGGTCGGCGTTCGCCTGGATCCTGCGCCAGATCTTGATATCGTCGGCAAACATTAGGACGTTTGAAGCGATTCCCTGTGCAAGGTCATTGGTAAACACCAAAAACAAACGTGGACCTAGAACCGAGCCTTGCGGCACACCACACTCAACTTGTATGGGGTCCGATAAAGAGCTCCGAACTCTGACCACTAATTGCCTTTGAAATAGAAAGTTGGCGACCCAGCTTAAAATAGGGTCGCCGATCCCGTAATGCTGCAGCTTGGATAGAAGTATCCTATGGTCTAGACGATCGAAAGCCTTGGAAAAATCCAGGTAGATCACATCAACACCTTCTGCAGCTTCGGCTGCCTCGGTCCAACTACTGCGTGCAATGAGTAAATTCGTTGTACATGACTGCTGTCGACGGAAACCGTGCTGTTCTGGAGTGATGAGGTTGCAGTTTTCCAGATAACACACCAATGCTTCGGCAACTATGGATTTCATGACCTTGGAGAGTATAGGAAGAAGGGTTACTGGGCGGTAGTTGGAGGGATCAGATCTGCTTCCACCTTTGTGAATCGGGCTTATTATTCCAAGCTTCCACATGGCGGGAACTTGGTTCTGGTCTAAGCAGCGTTGAAAAACTGCGCTTAATTTCTTGCCAATTGGTGTGCGTCTGCTCCCAATGCCTCAGGACGAATGGCGTCGACACCCGTCGAGCTGTGTTTGCGTATAGAGGTCAGCGTTTGCAATACAGCCTCTTCGGTAAAATTGATGTGGGTTAGTCCTGGTGAGCAGAATATAAAGCTTGGTAGATAGCTTGGTGGCAAGACCCTTTGAAACGTGGGGGCGTATTGCATCTGCAGCGCGTTTGCAGCTTCCATAGACGTTCTTGTTGGGCCATCAGCCGTCTTGAGTGGAGGAAATCCTTGCCTCACCTTTCGTAGGCTATTAACGTGCTTGTACAGCAGTTTGTGGTTAGCACTGAAGGCTTTTGCGATGTTCTGCTGATAGGCGGCTTTGTCTTCTCTTAACAGTTGAGTTCAGTGGTTACGTTGGGCTACGTAGTTGTCCCAAGTTTCTGGTGCTGGGGCTTCTCTGTACACTCGCCATGCTGCGTTGCGTACTGTCATCCATTTTCGGGTTCTGCTCCTAACGAAAGAAACGGATTTGCACTTATTGCAAGTTTTTATCTCTGAAGCCTGTGCAATCAGCTGACTGAATGTTTTGACGAACTCGAGCCAGGCGACTTCCGTGGGTTCTTCTTCGAGGAAAGACCATGTTGTGGCGCTGACTAGCTGGGCGAGTCGGTCGTACCTTATGATGGTTCGCACAGTATCATCGTTATCATTCAGATATTCTGCATAGCAGACGAAGTTGAAACTGATGACTGCGTGATCACTGCGACTCAACGGGCAGTCTAAAACCCACGCATTAATCATATGCTCCTCGTTGGTAAGCACAAGACCCAACACAGATGGCCTGTTACCAGTTCTGAACCGAGTGGGCAAAGTGATGTGGTTGTAAAGAGGAGCAGTAGTTACTAGATCTTGTAAATCGGTTTTGAATTGTTCGCCGGTTGTGGCAGGGGCTTCTAAACAATGTAGGTTGAAATCACCCATGATAAGAATGTGAGTGTACTTTTGTTGTAAACTGCACCTTAAAGCAGCCATTAGGTGGTAGTCGGTTTCGGGTGTTCAGTTAGGGGCGCGGTACACCAAGATAATAAGGCAAGCGTCCCTGCCTTTTAACTGCAACCGGCACCAAAGAGAGTCGGGGAATTGCGAATCTGAATCCTCTACGGCTTCGCACTGTAAGTCGTTTCGGTAGTACAGGATTACCCCTCCTCCTTTTGTGAGCCTATCGTTCCGGATCAGCGACATGCCGGGTAGCGACACCTCAGCGTCCGTCATTCCCGTGTGCAACCATGTCTCGGTGATACCAATGACATCATACGAGCCGGAAGCTTGGCGATCTTTCAGTTCAGCCAGTTTGTTGGAAAGACCCTGAGCATTTGTATACAAGCAGGTCAGTTTCTCGGTCTCTAGGAGCCCGCAGAGAGGTGAAGCTGTCAAGTGTGGGAGAATGCCGACCGATGGGAGGTCGGCAGTTATTCGTTTATTTGATCGGTCAATGATACCTCGTTTGCAACTTGATTCGGCCAAGGTGCGTCCCAGCCTTCGTTTAGACCTACTTCAGAGTCAATTAAAGCAGCAGTCAAGTTACACTTCTGTGCATCCGTCGGTATGCTTGCTGCTTCAGTTGCTTTAATACTTGAGCTGTGCGAATTGTTTGCGACCTTTAACCGAATTTCGGAAGGAAGATGTTTCCGATTTCTCCGCCATCGATCCAAAACATCCTTTGCTTGTTGCTCTGACTGCACCACAGGTTTTAGGATTCTAGGGCCGCATCCTCTATAATTCGATGAGAGAGGTATCCTGGTGAGCGATAGTGCCACAACATTATCCAAAGAAATTGTTTCACGAATGAACCGCCACTGTTCTAAATCCTGCTTTCCGGTATCTTGAACATGGTTAGAAGGATGTTCTGGCACTCCATGTATGAAGACTGTGTTTAGGCGGTCTTGCTTGCTGTGCCCCTCTTCGGTGTTTCTTTTTGATTGTCGCGCGCTCCAAGGGACATCAGGATAGATACGTATCCCACAGGATTCGTGTTTTAGCGCGCTTGCGGAGAGCAAAACATTTTCCACGTCGGTGGAGGATTCTAGCGTTACTCGAATAAGTCTGGGTTCACCATAGTGCGGCGAGTTCGGATGACGAGTAATTCGTAACAAGTTTATGGGCTTGGCTTTGATACTCATCTGCATGCACAATGAGTTCTATTGGTCTTGGTCGTCTGATAACTTATCCCGCAATATGATGTCGGTAGACTCGGGGACATTTGAGTATACAACAGACCGGGCACTGTTGTTGGATCCTTTTTTAATCGATCTACGAGATATGGTACTCATTTGTCTTGACTTGTTGACAAGTGATTGTTTGCTGTTTTTCTCTCTATTTGCGTTAACAGTGTTTACAATGGAAGAGGACGCAACGGCGGCATCTCGGTGGACCCTTGCAGCAATCTCTGCATACGTAACCGATGTTCTGGGAGGCTTAGACTCGACAAGAGATATTTGAGCTACAGGTACCAAGGGTTGGTGTTTGGCTGCTCCATCCTTGTTAATACTAGATGTCAGGTCTAGTAGAATTTGCTTAACCAGACGTTTTGAATGGTGCCTGATTTTCTTTGCTGTGATTACTGCTTGATTCACGTAGGTACAGTCTGTTTTCGCCCGGCGTTCTACCAAAATTGGAGAAGACAACGGAGATGGAGACATTGCTGATTGCGGTGCAGGCGAAGCGATTTGTTCAGCATTCCGTTGCTTAGCAGCCGCTACGCTTCTGTGGTCCATACTCGCTCCCATTGAAGTAATCTCATTGTTTATCCTCTGCTCTGCTTCTGCGATTAACCGGTCGCATTTCTCAGCTAGGATAAGCAAGCACTTAACGAGGGGGATGGTGGAACACGCAGTACAAAACCAAAATGCATCTTGGGAGCTATTTCGCTCCCGTAACTGTTGTTGCGACACATTTGCACATTTCGTATGGTACCATGCTAAACAGTGCGAACAAGCCAGACCGATTTTTACTACCCGATGACATTCTCCTAACCCGCAAATGCCTTTCGATGGGAGACTCTTCGGTTTCGCCTTTCTGCCATTCAATTTGGTGTCGTTACCTGACCCAGTGTGTTGGTTAGCGTTCTGTACTTTTACAGCTTTGCGAGCGGCGCACATCAGTCAGGCGAGCGTGGTGGTTGCAAGGTCAAATGAGCGGTCGGCGTGGTCGCGCGGTCCGTGTGATGGGTAATGCAGCCGCACTGGCTGACAAGGTCACAAGGAATGGCGAGTGACTGCAACCTGAACAGAGCGCTGAACACTGATTCTTTCACATCTGTGTTGAGAAACACTGGATCGGAGTAAGCTTAGGCTTTTCGGCCTGCCTCGAGAATTCTGTATCGAATGGTGTCACACAGAATGGCAATCGGATCAATACGATTGAATTAAACGCTTGCGCTTAATCACAGATGCCAGTGAAAACGGTTAGTGATGGCACAGCCTCTAATCGTAGAAGATATTTCCACGTATGATGGATCACTGTGTAGAGCTGGTAAATCCGGTTCGAATGAGCGTACAGTGACAACGCTGCGAGAAGATGGAGAGAGGATAGAGGGAAATAATCCAAATGAACCAGTAGCACGCACGTCACGCGTGTGTGAGGATGACCTTCCTACACAGTCAAGATATAATACCCTTAGTACCTTCACTGATATTATGGAAGTGCAAGCGTTTAACCGCAGACGGTATTTAAACAAGCAAGGAGTCCCGAACTGCCTGACGAAATCCCAGTATGGTCAATGCCAGTGATTGGTCTCAAGGTCGGAAGTATGGAATACGCTTGGTGCAACGTTATAATGTTTCCAGGATATTTCGAAGCAGACCGCAGATGTCAGCGTGGATCTTGTTGCTGTCGTCTTGCTATATACGTCAGGTAATTAGACCGAAGTGTTTGTTGCTTGTGCTAGTCACAATTTTACAATTGCAGAGAAAACCTATTCTACCACCAGTAGGATTTGCTCGATCGCGTTACCTTTATCAAAATGTTTCGCCACTTTTTGTTGGCAAGATCCATTTTAGTTCGTTTACATCATCAGGCACGCAAGAGGTTGCATGGTTACTGTGAATCAAAAGGTTAGATTGCGTCAAGGCAGAAACAACTGCAGGCATTATAATACTACTTTTAACATCGACCCTGTATGAAACACAAAAAGCGATGGTGTCATGCCACAGATGCCTACGTAGGGAAATGAAGACTGTCTTTCTTGTTAACTTCAAACGTTGCAGTCGTGTCGCTGAAGCAACTGAATTCAACCAAGTGGACAAGATCCCATCTTATGGAGCTCAGGATCAAGCTGTTTAATGTGCGCCAAGGACAAGAATGTACGAAGCCCACGAAAGCAGAAATGACTTTAGCTAGCTGGGAAGCACTGTGCCCTTGGTCTCTCTAGCCTAAACACCGATTTGTTTGAGGGTGTTATTTATTAAAAGTTGGTATAAACTAAACCAAACGCTTCTTTATTTCACAGTCTAATGTTCATTATCTACTTGAAGTGTTGCAGATGGAGCTGGAGTAGTCAAGGCAGCGATAATGAAATTGACGACGTGCTTGCGCTTTCTGTTTTCCCCCGTAGCGTTGTGTTCACTTAAACTTCGATAACGCTTGCGGTCAGTGCGGCTGTTTCATGCAGCCATGAATGATAAATAGAATGCGACCGTGGCATCTTATAATAGGGTATCTCAATGGTGTTCGGAATAAACATCCTGAATAGATAACATTGAACACCTACTGACGATACCCAGAGAGAATTGCAACATCAATCTTGGTGGATAATTTATCCTTACACAGTCACCAAATCCACCGCTCAGCTTGAGTTTGACTAATATATTGCCCTTTAGGACGCAGTAAGACAAGTTTACTCAGGGGCGTTTCGAAATTCCAGAGTATAACTTGGTCAGAGCTCAGCCAAATTTTGTGCATTTAGAAAATCTGCACCATTGCTTGTTATTCCCAAGGCAACGTCAGGTAAAACGCATCCATCTATCACTGCAGACCCTTTCAATGAATTTTACGTATGAATACTATCCCGTAGATTGGGATGTCGTAATTCCACGCTTTATTGTGGCCTACCCAGTTAGTGCGCATTACTCTATAGACTGTGACCTGCATTTCATGTAAGCTTTACTTGGAATGAGACTATCGATGGAACTGTCCGGTGGAACTGTCCCGTTTCTCGCAGCTGGCTACTCAGATAGTCAAATTCGGAACACGTGCACTGCGTACTCGTTGGCCCGCAGCATTTGCGAACAACGCGTAGAAGGCAAAAGAGCATTAAGATAAAGTGGCATATGAGAGCCGGCTACAGCCTGGGAAGAAAGTGTATTTACACCCTCCGACTCCGTCGCGGTGCCTCCTTACTAAGTAACAAAACTAGTGCCAATTTCCATTGGTAATCGAATTTTGCCCCGACTCCACATATCGCATCTGTGAACTGACTGCGAATGAGGATCCCTCAGCAGTTGTCTAATACAACAGCTTGCAGCCGGTGATTCAGTACAAGATTTTCCTCATTGGTTCAAGGTGCAGCAACAGACACAGATCCACCGGATGCATTAACATATTTAGTAGTGCTGATAGCTACAGAAATTAACGGACCATCCAACGATTTAAGCATCTACTGCGACACTTTTCAAACCTAAGTAGGATATAATGCGAAAGACGATTTATCTTCTAATTAATCACCTAATTTCAATCGAAAAGCGAAAGGTATTTGTTCTCACTTTAATAGAAGAAGGCTAATAAATAATGTGACCCAAAGGATGCTGTGGCCTGCTCTACTCCAAAGGAATTACCTAATTTAGTACCCAATGATAACATCAAGCTAATAGAATCCCAACACTCTAGATGAAAATACAACGACCAAACTTGAACCACGGGGATAAATTGGGAAAATTCTGCCAATAACTCGGTCTTCGGATTGGGTTACCTTCTTCCTCACAAGCATTGCATGCATAGCCGTAGAGTACTTCTATCATCAGGTGCATCAAACCGTAATCACATACGCTCCACAAGAAAAACGGTTTATTCAGATACAGAAGGGCGCAACAGAAGGTTTCACAGTCAAAAATTATGGAAAAAGGTTCTTGCACGCTACAAAAAGACGGGATATTTACCACGAGTCTATAAACGCACTGATTCATCACTAAAGTCAAACAGTCTCAGATTATATAGATAGCACATAAACAGCAAACAGTCCTACATAAAAGCGAGAGCATGAATTAATTCTGCTTCTCATAACCAACAATCGCCCCTTTTTGGTAACTCAGCCTGCTAACCAACAAAGCTCTTTAATTCAATACCCAGTCGCCATCTGTGAAGCATTCGGCTCGTTTTTATCAATTCTGTAAACCTGAAGACTGACACTAACAATGCACGCATGGATACAAATACGGCTAAGGCTCTATTTGGAACTGACATTTTCCTTCGTAACCTACACCAGCAAATTGATTTAACCCACCCCCATTGTAGACGTTGATGGCATTCCACCATCCGCCATAAAATCTGGAGGTCCTGACATGCCTTTAGTTCTTTTGAATATGTTTGACATTGCAATGGGACCAGACCATATTCTAGATCAGTAGAAAACTTCGTTTATTGTCATCCGCTTCCCAGGCGGCTCAAAAGATATTTACAATAACATACCAATTCACCGTACTCGTAGGGTGAACAATTTAGCAAGGTGTTTATGATGAAATTGATGCACTCATTGGAGGCTAATGATAAATCTAACCATGTTTTATTGACAGAGGATAGAGCACAAACTTACAGCTGCATTAGTCAAACTTATATAAGAAATAACCGATTAAAAACATGAAAACAAACTTTAATTCTGAGCCTGGAAATGGCTTTCAATCGAGTGTCTCAACAACGATTACTGAAAAGCTAGATTCCATTGGTGTCTAGAGCTATTATCATGTTTGAACGGTAGCTCACAAATCACATCTCTTCCCTGGGTCAAATAGCTTACAGGGTACATGATAGGAATGTGCTCAGTCCATTACTCTTCTTGATTTATATCCGTGTCATCAATATGATATTTAAGCGAGGGATGCCAAATGAATTTCCGATGACATTACGAATATTCACCAGCTCCAGGGCGTTGAATTTCACGACGTAGTATTACTCATCAAGCTAACATTAATTACCTGGGGACATATTACGACAAGTAGATGGTGACGTGCTCAGCACAAAATATTCAGTATCATCTGTCGCGACAGTTTTAGATCCGAAGGATCAATTACACATATCAATGAACGCATCTGTGTGCAAATGTCTACACACTATCTTGGAATCAGATATGTTTTGGCTTTCAACTTCCCTGAGCAGGCGCAGAGCTGAACTATTCACAATCAGCATTTATCTCATTCTGGAATATAGCAGCGTAATCTGTGTTAGCGTGAAGACAGCTAGCGGAATCGTACTAGAAATATACCACAATCAGTTATCGTGCACCTGTTATGGAAACATTCTAACAAAAACTGTCGGGATCAGTGCAAGCAATTCCGTTTCTATACGCTTTGGCTACGAGAACTAATGCATAATTTTTGCCGCTGTGCAATCTGGTTTATGGGAACGCTTATTGCAATCTACATGTAATAGCATTGTGGCACAGTCCAACGCGTGACTTGGGAAACAAAGTTACCCTGCTTATTTCAAGATACAGGACAAATTAACAGTTTACCTTCTTTCGAAAGAGATGCTGCTTTGCGGAATCGGCTTTAAACCAAAATCAGGTAGTGTGAAACTGGGTAATCATTCTGCAGTAAGCTCACACTGGACTCGGTTATGATTCCTTCTTCATGATCAACTAACGACCTATTTGACGAATGCTTTGAAATCGTATATTGGGTGAAACACAAACGTTTTATACAATGTAAATAGACATCACTGTTTAAAATATGTTTATATAACAACAATGTCTTCCAACTTATTGCGAAACAAAACTTGTGCGATACATAATTTGCCAGACGGAGAAATATAAGAATGCATTCCTTAGATTGTCTATGTATAGACATTGCAAAATATGTACGTAAATGATCTTCGCCAACTTTAGTTACAGTTCTCAATTAAAGCGAAATTTATAGATTATTGTTATTATTATTTTTCTTAATACAGTTTTGGGGTCTAAGTTCGTAATATCAACCGATCAACGTTGCAATCCTTTGCGAGAGGACGAAGTCTTTGACGAAGAACAATAGCACTGATTTGTCTGTACTTTTTAGTACTGAGATTACTAGTTGTTGTTCTTTTTGTTTTGCAATGATAACATCGATTTACATGGAAGAGACGCTGCTAGCCGCCAGCTGTGCTATTGCTGAGTTCCCGCTGGTGTGCTGGTCATCTCCATTTCTCCACTTCATGGCCGGAATCGATTGTTTCTCAATTTTTAGCTATGTGTCCGGCTTTCTCGATTTAAATTAAGTACTCACTAGATGTTCTCATACATTGTGATTATGAGAGGTAGATTCGGTCCTTGATCACAATAGTTCGATGCGAGTTATACATAAAATCTTTACACGATTTCACTTACAGCAAGCTTTCACTTTCACACTGAGGCAGCTGAATGAGTATCTACCAAAGAGACTCCGGGCATGCAGTTTGGCTTATATGCATATATATATATATATAAACATATATATATACATATTTTCTGGTACCTTCCATCCATAATCATTTGTTCCCACTTTTGAAATTTCACTCATAAGTGATAACTGTCAAACAAACTCCATTTGAGTATAGTCGTATCCATTAATTTGCTTAACCTCATGTTCGGCTTTGACAAATTTGAAGCAAACTATATAACATGTGTGCCTACGAATATACGCTTGTATTGGTAATCTTTACAAGCTAAAATTTTATTTTTTTCTATTTTTTATGCGCTGTAAATCTTAACTCACTTAGAGTCAACATGGTTTTGCTGTTAAACATAGACTAGTTTGCAGTATATCATCCGGAGGACTCAGGGCGATTCACTGTGACATTTGTGTATATGTTCACCGCGGGCATGCTAAGGTGCTTTTTGCTACAGTAGCGCTTTTCCCATGCTTTAGTCTATCCTATACGTAATAAGACATTTTAATGGCCAAGCATACATAGAAATGTCTAGCGTTTGCAATTTTTATAATACTCTTGAAAATATCAAGCTGCTCTTCATAATCTGTTACATGTGCACATTAATATATATGTCAGTTGTTCTTAATCGAAAATATTGTGTAGGTTAATATCAAAAACATATTAGCATTTTAAGGTTATAATTAACATTACTTCCAGTCTCTTAGCCTAGTCAACAAATGCTGAGGCAATTGAGCGTAATTGGCTCTGATACCTGGGGGAAATGGCCAGCCAAATAAGTGGTTTATGTAATTTGTCAGAGTCTATCTATCCGATAGTTTATCAGTCTGCGTTTTTGTATGCAGCTGGTATCTATTTAACAGTATCAGTCTTGTATCAACATTTCATTTGTGTTATTATCATATTGGTCTTTTGTGAATAGAAAAAGAAATAGAGCGCCAAACAAATTTCTACTGGTTAAGTATTAATGTGTCTATAAATGCTGCTGAGCCATTAGCCAGTACATTTTTGTATTGCATACAAAAATATGTGGATACGGTTTGACGATCTATTTGACACGCAGTAGACACTACTTGTTTTTGTAATTCGATGTTATAGGGGGATTTAAACGATAATCTGCGGGTTATTTGAAGGATATTCTTGTCTACGGTTCGTTACTGGAAGTATGTCTTACGCACATCCGTGTAAGCTAATTATGCCGTTTTTCATTTCCAGCCCTAACCGCAATAAAGAAACGGAATACTGTTGTTGAACATATTCCTTTACTAGATATATAAAACAACTTGTCAAACCTTTAGCTAAAGTGCCGTTCTCAATATTTGTCAGATTATCCTACTTATACAACAGAAGCACATGACTACTGCATAAATTGAAAGCATTTTTGTTTTTTTACTAGGCTCCTTGTGTACACCGTTCACACTGCCCATATTCACTACTAGCGGAATCGATGGGAAACATTGAAATTGCCCCCTAAATTCACGATTCTGTAATTTGGCAGCCTTATGGATTCAGCGCATTCCGACATGCCCTAAAGCAGCTTGATATGTGGTTTTATTTATTATGTGCCGCGTTTGTTCTATTAATATGCAAGGAAAGGCATTCAAGATTAAATGTTTTGCTGCCTGAAAGCCTTTAAATATATGTCAGTAAAAGAATCGGCAATGCCTCGGTGGAGATTGATCTGCATGTCTACCTTAAGTTTGATAACATGTTTCCCAACCGTCGGATGCGTGGAATATTTTAACCGATTAATGAATCAAATCGTCATATCACCTAAGTTTGCGGTTATAAAAAACATTAATGCATTTTGTGTTGTTTATTCAAAATAATGTGACTATCCGTAAAGTGTTTTAAGTTGCAAACTTTAAATTCAGTTACTTTAGATGCGTATCGAATGAAAGACTATGTACAATTGTCGGCATGTTATTTTTGACAGTTTTCCTCATTTAGACTTGCATTGATATGTTCAGTGTATATGAGTGAGAAGCACCATTTGCATTATCACGTTTGTGAAGGTTTGAAGAATAACAGCAGTTACATTAACGTGGTCGTACTGTGAGCGGAACAAAGGCTACTGAATCATGCAATAGAAAAAATACCGTACTACTAGTAAAATAGAAGCAAAGCGACACACCATCCTACGAGAATTGGTGTTGCTTAATAATAGTGTTAACAGATTCGTACTGCCTCAAATGAGCTTTCCTTGTTAAAAATTGTAAAACCACCTTCAAATTCCTAGGTCAAATGGATATACTAATAGCAACTAGTCCGCAAACAATGTCCCTCCAGTATTCACATGGTTCACGTTGCTTGTGGTTGTATTCTTTGATCTAGTGCATTTATAAGCTTCATTCTATAGTGAATTATGTTTAATTCATCCCAACCAAACATCCTTAGATAATCACTGCTCGTTCGAAAAATCGCCGGTTTCTTTTTGTGTATCATCTGCCATAAGCGTTCCTTACACCATAGTAGAGCAACACGTTTCCGGAGGTACAAAAGTTTTATTATTAAATCAAAATATGCTTAAGATTTTCTCGTAGTACTCCCCACTACTGTTTGTGTAGCGTTCCGTGTGCTCAAACCATTTGGAGAAGCAGCTTGATTATGCAGCAGCGGGTAACTCCTCAGGCAGCTCAAAAATCCTCTACTGCAGATTCAGGACACGCATGGCCGTTTCGACTCATCATGCGCTTAAGATGTGAAACACAAAATACTACTCAGAGCCAGATCTGTGCTCTAGGATGGGTGACCAATATTTTGGATGCCTCTTCTAACCAGAGCAAATAAACGATGGCAAGGACCTGTTGGCAGGTGCATTTCATCTTTTAGCAGGGTCCATCCCACTCGAGTCCTTGGACCACACCTGGCTAAAGCTTCCAGCACTTGTCGCCGACAGTAGGTGGCATACCAGTCTCCTGTGTGGGTGAGTTGCCGTACGAGTGGCTGTCCGGTGGTGGCCGGGAACACAGCCTCAATCTGCATTGCCACACTGCGCCCACGCCGTAATTGATGAGGCGGCGTCCCAATACAACCGTCCACTGAGCCCATCGTTGCTTGGTCTCTTGGTCGAAAATGTACACCCAGGTTTTATTTCTACTGAGGATCTCCTGAACTCCACCATCAAACCTAGTAAGCACCTTGCGGCAACAGTTCACCCGAGCTGCTTTCACATTCTCACTAAAATGGTTTGTTACTCAGCGTGCGCAAAGCATTCTGAGGCCGAAGCTCTGATGCAAGATGGTGAGAATTAGTCTCTAAGAAATTCCGATGACTTTCCACATCTTCACTACTGCCACTCTTGCGCTCTGGTGGTATAGATTTCGCAGCCGCAATGTTTTAGCGGCGGTGACTTTCACAGATCGAGCAATCCGTGCATCCTCATCCAGCGAACACCTGAAAACGTTGAATTCCGCAAACCATATACACGAGGTGGTTCGCGAAGGTACATCATCACCAAACACAGTACGCGATCGCACAACACTTTGGTGTTGAATCAAACCACATTTGTGGTCATATAATATCATCGCACTCAAGTGACATTGATTGCGTATCATACTTACTGTCTGAGTATACCGGCCCTTATAAATTGTGAGATATAGGATTCTGATGGTTAAAACAACTGGAAATTGCTCAGAATCGATTAGAGTTCGCATTCCTCATACCAGCTCATCTGCAGTTACTCTG
>CALYDF020000562.1:0-38028 GCA_944474145.2 Dicrocoelium dendriticum | reverse complement strand
AGCCCAACTTGTCCACCAGGCTTCCTTGTCAGCATGTACGCTACGCTATAGTTCGCGTTAAATAGCCAGTCTGGTCACATTGTGCTCAGAGTAAGCCGGAAGTTTTCTTCCGGATTCCAACAAGTTCACCGACCTTTCGGATTATCAGTGGCTGATGCGGTGAGGATTAATATCGCTACAAGCAGACACTCTTGCGTCGTGCTTGGCGGCTGAGATCCTATTCCACTAAAACTCAGTGTCATTAGGACAAGGGTGCGAAAGTTCGGTACGCAGTGCATCTTGATAGGCTTGTCTGACCGAGGGCTGAGACAATTTCCCTTTTGCCTGTCTGAGGAGATGCTTGGTGCTCCTCCCAGTAAAGTTCATGGAGAAACGACAGCGTATTAAGGCATGATCCGAGTCGACACAAATATTCCAGTACGAGCGGCAATCCAGAATGGAACCACAACACCTGTAACTTATGACATTATGGTCAATTTGGGTCCATCGCTGGCCAGCTACAAGAGGATGACAAGTGGCACTTCGGCGCCCTGTGTGTCTAAAATCCGTGATACCAATAAAAAACTGGTACTGCGCACACGGTTGCAGCAGACGCTCGCCGTTGCCAGTCCGTTCGAAGTTAAGCCTATATTACCACCCAGCTCAGCTTCTGAATAGCTCAGACCTCCTACTTGTGCGTTCATATCCCCTGCAAGTACTAGAATGTCTGAACTAGTAGCCCTGCGTAGTAGCGCGTTCAGCTCGTGATAGAATTTGTCCTTGACAGCATCAGAACTGCAGCCGGTGGGAGCACAAGCGGAAATCACAAACGAATAGCGTTTTGTACTATTTCGTGAATAAACCTTAACTGATGTTGTCAAACGAGCTACAGATAAACGGATGTTCACCTGAATCCAACCAACCAACGATGGCTCAGCCTTGGAGCTTGGAATTATACCTGCATCATCTTGATCCATCAGTGCTACATCTGCGCCTCCGGATGTGTGCAACCAGTAACGAGGGGATAAGGAGGGTGCAGTTAATTCAACTATCTCATTAGGGTCATTGATCCTAAGTTCGGACACGAAACACACATCAATACCCAATGTGTTCAATGTGCGTGTGAGTGTAGACTGTTGACATATTTGCCTCAGAGTGACGATGTTGAATGCAGCCATGGAAACTGGATGGTGTGGCCTTATAAGGGGCTGTTGCCGATAGGCATCCGATGGGTGCTGTGGCAAGGTGGTTGCACAATGTTCTACTCCAGTGGCACTTCGGTTGCTGTCAGTTAAGCTTGGAATTATAGGAAGGTTATTAATGGGGTCGGAATGGTAGTAAGAGAAACAGGTGGAAAGCAAAATGGGGAGTCGCCAGCAGTAGCATGTCTTCGCTTATCCGTCCTGCTGTATGCACCAGATAAGGCGACCCTTGATAATAAGCGCGACGGCCGATGCAGGATGTAGTTAGAGTTTGAAGAAAATGTCATGGTTGTATGTGGGCTGAGATACTGCCAGAGCGCCCAGACCTAGACTGGACAATTAGGGTCCTCATCCAAATCTTTTGGCTCAAAAGCCTTTCTGTAAGGCAGAGGGAAGGTGGCAATGATTTAGTTCTACAGAAATGAACCCCGAACCTGGAGGACCAAGAGAGTGAGTTTGTCTGACCTTTCACCATCGACCAACCTGGCAGGAGTAGCTCTCAAGATGCCCGGAGGCACCCAGTATAGCTCAGTGGGTCAAGGAGGTACGCAAACCGGCGCACCAGGTCAAGGTTCAGTCACATTGCGAAGGACGTTAGGCAGATAGGTCGATAGTTGGTATATAGGTATAACGGTCCTCAATCTCCAAGAAACCGGGAGTCGTCCATCTTCCTGACAGTGACGAATTATCGGACAGACAGGAGCAGCAATGTAGTCGGCCGCGGTCTTGAGGAACAGCGGATGCGGCCTATCAGGACTCTGCGAGGAGTTTGGATCTAATTCACGAAGGACTTTGGCAAGCGTCATCTACCCTCACTTCTATGTGCTGCAACGAAGAGAGGTGGATTACCGCGGTGTCACTGGGTAACGGTGTCTCTATCGAGTAAACAGATAAATACTGCTAGGCCAGTAGACTGGCTTTTGTCATATCGTCGTCACGTAAACTGACCTGCTCTAAGGAAAACAGGGCAGGTGTGCCACTGCCAGCTTTGGTACATCTTTTCAATTAAGATTAAAGTGTTTTCGATGTCGTCCTGGGTTGCACAGCCAAACTGAGTTCACACAAGTGCCGTTTCTGATGTCTTTTCTAGGTACAGCCATTTCTGATCACTGTACTCCAAGTAGTCAAGCGCTCAGCGAGTGAGCCTGAATCGGTCCCACTATTTACGTCTTTAGGATATTAAGCACCTCAATTCTCGGTCTATCCAAGGAGGGCCTCTGGTAAACATTCTCCTTTTGCAAATGGGAACCTGCTCAACAAGCGAAACCATCTTGAAGTGAAAAATGTTCCAGTTCTCATTTGGGTCCGAGGGTTGAGTGATATTACAGTCCACAGCGCTAGCGGCTGCTTACAATGGGATTGGATCGCATGCCTGAAATTTTTGCGGAAACTATCTTGGTTGTGAAGAGTTAAGCGTCGAGTCCAGAAGAAGGAAACCACACAGTGATCACTTTTACCAATAGGCGGAGGAATGGTAATGCATGCGACATCTGATTGCGCCAGAAAAGCACAAGATCAAGAATGTCCGGTGTCTGTCCAGCAAATATACGAGTAGACACAGTAACAGGTTGCAATAAGCTGCACCCGAGAAGGTTTTCCAAAAGTTTCGCAACGAAAACATCTGAAGAATTAGCACAATGCAGCAAATCCCATTCGACCCTTTGGGTATTAAAGTCTTCCACTAGTACACAGTCCTTTCCCCCATCATGCATTCTAATAAAGTCCGGCAGACGAGCACCGGAATCAAATGGGGTTCTATAGACAACACCGACTGTCAGAGATCTGTATCCAGCATGAACTGTAACATGCGTCCGGTCGAGGGTTTCAAGGGATTCTGTGCATGTAGGTCGCACTAGATCAAGGCGGCATGCACTACTATACCCTTTCTACTAGTAAAATATACAATATGCTTGCTTTCACCAGAGAATGTTGACACTGTTTGTATATTTACAAAAGCATAGGTACCGCTTGTGGTGAATTTTTCATCTGTCTGTAAGCACGGACTAGACAAACATCAGTTCGGGTGAAGGCCGATTGGTTTGAACTCCTTCCCTACATTGTTGCGGAAAACGCTATGACAATTATAAGGAGGCTTTCAGCTGTTCGTTGCGTGACCCACAAATACGGGAATAGTGGAAGGTGTCACATGCGCTCCCACTCCTTTCAGAATCCCGTTTTGGCCTGAGATATTGGGTTTCATATTTAAACATTATCCAATTAAGGTTGATTTACTCTATCCCAGGACCCTATCTCCTGATTGGGAGTTCGTCTAATAGGATGACTAACACTGTCTCCTTTGTGGGAGGGCGGAGGGAAGTGGGTGGTTGGCGAACATGGTTAAGCTAACCCGGCCACATGCACGCAGTATCACTCCATTATCCATCCTCAACTAAATCGTGGTGCATCTTGGATAGGCTCTGCCATCCGCTCGGCAGATGGATTTGTCCCACTAACCAAGACGAAGCCCTGGTAAACGAATATTCACAAGGGTGCACCGCAGTCGTCTTACTCCTGGGAGTTCCGCTGTCAAATGCTTGCTGGTTCCCTTCTCTTTGTGTTCAGATGATAGCCAGAGGGCATTACTCTAGGGAAGGAGGCTGACTGTGCGTGTGGAAACGTGCCAGGCGGCATTTGATCGTTTAATACTCGGCAAGCGGAATGAACCTGTGTCCTGTATAGGAGAGATGGTGTTTGCACGGTTAAGGTTGCGAGCACATTGAGTTGGAATAGTTAAAAGCGGTTCCGCTATTTTTGATTCTCCCACAACACAGCAAATGTGCATGGTTTACCAGCAGTTATGGACCAGTGGATACTGCATTTTGGACCAATAAATTGATGATATCCAGCTCCAACTAGGACATTCATTTAGTTTAACTAGTGTGAGTGGACCTAAAACCCGTTAAGATGTATATCGAAACGACGCGTGATCACACATTTGCAGCCGAGTTGCTTGTAAATAACCTCGAAAATGGTTGCTCTTAAGTCAATTTTCGTTTGGTGTACCAGGCATATGCTCGACCCATAATGTATGCTCAGGCAATCTTCAGTCATTAGGGTCATACGTAATCCGTATCCAGATAGAATATGGGTTCCTTAGTTTAAGGATTTAAGAGTTGTTCCTCTCAAAACTTAATTTCGCAATCGGTTTTGTTCTCGGCAGAATTTATCGGGTAAATATAATCAGAGCTTGGAATGGAACCCAGGGTTCTTTTCACAGCATTCAGTTTGTCTACCGTAGGATTGCAATCAAGGAAGATCCCACTACAATTTTTGGACCCATTAACATTGAAAATCCAAATTTTTAATGCTGTCATGTTGTTTAGAATGTCTGAAGGTCAGTTCAAGCGATAACATCATTTCAGCTATTTTGGCCTGTGTCACAACACATCCAATACCCCTAACACGAACATTTGAAAGCAGAGTTACCTGACAATCTTTGCTTCCGAACACGGTGAAACATTGTTAAAGACACCTGCAAGCATCAGTCCTTATCATCCATGTTCTGAGTGTTCACACAGACACGCCTTTGCTGTGGTGCGCAGTGCTAACAGAAAGTAACACTCTGTAGTACTTCATAATCGGTATCTCTTATTGGCTCCCCATTCTCTGGCTGATCGCAATTCTGTTGGTGTAGTAAGCTCGGAATCCGTTTCAGGCTCCTCACACTGTACCGAATCCACAGTAAAGGACAAATGGAGTGCTCTGATCACACCTACTTCATGAATCACCAGTTCATTTTAGCAACCGTATTGTTAACATCCATCCAACCTCGTAGTAGTAAGACTAGTTGTGAGGAATAAGAGCCCTACAGAATTGAAGCTGCTAATCAGGTAGAATGACTGCGGTTACCAAAGCACGAGAGGTAACTTCATTTCCGCATTCCAAAGGCGCATCATTGATTGCTGCTCGCTGATGTAGTCCCGCATCTGCTGATGAAACGGTCGCACCCTGATTACTAAGCTTTGTCAGTACATTGATGCCTGAGAAGATTACCATCATAAAATCAATTGAAGTTTCACCTGCTCGTCTTCGGAGGTTCTTCAGCAAATCGTCCAGCCCCTCAAATCATCCAACCAAATTCGAATTTCAGTGTGCGTGTTCACCAAAGAACTAACATAATGCAAGCTGCTAAATTAAAGCAGCATACTTTGAAAACCATATTAACAAATACTTGTACCAAATCCCCCAAATTAAGGCGAATAGTAAACATAGCTCCGACTAGATGCAGCTGGTGAGAATTGAAATATGTTAGAACCATTTATAATGCCGCATTGCTACTAAGGTAAGTAACAGCAAAGTTGGCCCATTTGGCATATAAAGTATGTCGGCGTACACATTCTTCTCCGTTCAATTATGAGACGTTTTGGGGAAGTTGTCTGACGAACTCATTAAATTGTTGTAGAGTTTAACTTTGCAGGTATGCTCCTGAACTCCTCCATAGTATTGCCCAATGTAGTGTCTTTTGTTCAAGAGAACATCTCACCCTACCAATATTCTTCGTCGTCAGAAAGTGCAATCATTATTGACTTAAATTGATGGTATCAACGCGTGTCGTAGGCAAGTGCATTTGTGTTCAGTGAATGATGAATGATTAGGGTACACTTCCTGTAAAAATGGCGAAGTTAGGATTTGAGACTCAGCAATTAACTCAAAAATGAGGTCCGAACACACGAAGGAGCATTTCGAATAGAAGCTGATTTCCAAACTGTTTAGCGGTGCACACTCATGTTGTCATTTAATGACCAATGCTTCAGATAACAACGAATAAGCCAGTATATTTTCTCCAGGCACCGGCTACACCTAACTGATGTGTCCGAACGAGCGTGAAATCGATGGTAGTGGGTTCTGTTGGTTGTTGGAAACGTGACAACAGGAGCCGATGTCCTATTCCTGGACTTTCCTAAAGTAGTCAACCGCCTAGATAGCCGAATTCTCTTTCACAAGCTTCAAAGCTATGCGACCGGTGACCCCGTACTGGGTAAGAAATGCTACTTCATACAACGTCAGCTAAATGGGAGATTATGCAGCGTAAATACCAACCCAAGTAACATTCCATGTAGTATGTCCAAACGGTCGGCATTGGAACCACGTTTATTCTTTGTCTTCATCAAACATCCTGCTAGAGTATCCTTGCTCCAGTTCTTTAATATTTGCAAACGAGATTACGAGCTGGCATGACATCAACTCTGTGGACGATCACACGACAGTGCAGAGGGCACTAGACAGGACCCACACGTGGTCATCCGGACACCGGCACCAGTTAAACTTGGCGAAATGCAATGTCATGAGCATGCGATATGACAATGACAGAAATGTTAGAACAGATTGAGCGCATGGACCAACCGAGCGATCCACAGAGCCAATACGAGGTGTATGTAACGGAATCGCTTACTGAACTCGGAATGGCCGATATTCCTGTGAGAGATTCACTATTTGTTAAACTGAAGCAAAGCGGGAACCTCATCGACTCAGGAGAGTCGTTAGTTATGGACTTGAAATTACAACTTATATCGAGGTGTTTGGTTTGCCGAACGTGCTGTAGTTTTCGTGAACTTGCCTGTGCTGAATAAACGTTTGTCCCTGATGGACGGAGTTCTACAACACGCGATATCAACGTACCCATGAATATCGATTTGGGAACCATCAGCTAAAACTATTTGAAAGCGATCTCAGATTTACTGTCTAGGATGATGTAGACTACCAGAAACAGGCCGACAAGTTATCGAGAATAGCAAGTTTACATGTTTGCCTCTTACGTAAGGGATTTGAAACCTAGAGCCTTGCATCTTTTCACAAATGCTGTACGGTTACGGAAGGGATGATGTGGAATATCCCATCCAAGCCTGGCGGCATTGTTGCAAAGAAGATGTCGATGCATTTGAATCGACACCACATAGAGCCAGCAGAATCGTTAGGGTCTTGTTTCACCTGCCTTACTAATGCAGACTGTAATCCCTCTGATTGCACAGCGGTGAATATCGGCGTCTGCGAAAATACCTCCTTGGTATGCATATTATTGACAAAGTCAAATCAAATATAGCTCCAGCTGTTGCAACTCAGCCATAGCAATAAACTGCGAGGCGACCAGATCAAACTGACTACGCACTGTAGTCGAAGTCCTACTTTCGGAAACATGGAATTCTAAAATAGCATCGTTTTTGACCCTAAATTAGCGCTGCTCAGATGACGCTTGACGACATGTTACTTAATTTGCTTTCCGTGGTATGTATCATTTCAATCGGAAGATGAAATGTCGTGAACCAAACTACGCACTTAACAGGCATCGGAGGAGAAACATGTGTTTGTGATCATGTGAATAAAATTAAGGTTTGGGTTTATGAGTACCCTCCGAGTGTCTTTTCTTTTTTTAAAAGATGAGGATCAACTTCGCGGCGATAAGTGAAACACAAACGATTAAATCATATTCATTAAACAAAGCATCCGATTTAAACAAAAATTATAATATATATATATGGGTGCTTTCTAAAAGAAGTATTGAAAGGCGGTTAAGCAATTATTTTCAGCTCAACAACTGTACACGCAGGCAGAGACAAATAGAGTTGCAGATTTATTTGTTCTGCTTGGGTTACGCGGAGGCTTTAGAGGCAACACACCCCAGTGAACACATGTCATTTTATTGGTTCCAACCGATTACCTCCAAAGTTGGTGCCATGACTTTGCCTCAAATTGTGCCAATCAGTTGGGTTGAAGTCGCTCACCATTTGTTGGAAAAATAGAGTAGATCGCGGCTTAGTGCCTGCTTGCGTTAACTGATAACTGCCATCGCCATGATGAGCGGACCTCCGAAATTTTTCAATGCATAATCCCTAAGACCCCTAGGGCGCGTTTTCATACAGGT
Source organism: Dicrocoelium dendriticum (assembly GCA_944474145.2). Classification (NCBI taxonomy): domain Eukaryota; kingdom Metazoa; phylum Platyhelminthes; class Trematoda; order Plagiorchiida; family Dicrocoeliidae; genus Dicrocoelium; species Dicrocoelium dendriticum. Next base: position 29,988 of record CALYDF020000562.1, on the reverse strand, counting down.
TGCCAGGTCTTGATATCTTAGTTTATCTGAAGGTGTATGTGCGACAGGTGAGAGATATTTCCCCAAAGTGTGTTCAGCCAAAACCATAATTAACGGTGAGGACAACAGTATGACCGGCTTTAGATATTGCTCCCATAATTTGCTTTAAATTACCACGGTGGGCATTGGTGCACGTTCTGTGCCATAAATACCACCACGGTTCTAGTGTTATGCTGGAATGGTACTAATAATCTCCTTGTAAAATGCGGTAGGTAAACACAGCAGATCAAGTTAACTCCTCCCAAGACCTGCTATTTATTTTCATAAGGTTTTAATAAAAACAAATAACGCGGCCATTGAGTGTTTACGGTGTGTCGATATATCTGGATTCATCCCTGCAATTCAACCATGACTAGCGCCTTTCAGCAACGCACATTCGCGAATATGGGAAACAAACGCATCTGTAACACCTGTCCGGCTATCTAATTGACAATTTATTTTATACAAAAGATGCTCGCATGTCTGTGCTTGCTCTTGGGGAGCACGCAATCGTGTGCGTGGCCATGGGATTTGCTCTACCCTTTGCCGACATGTCGACTGGATAGCCAGAGAGGTATTACTATAGGTGTGTAAGTGCGTTGTTGAAAAGTACTAGTCATGGCTGAATTTCTAGGATAGATCCAGACATATCGGACACACCATAGAGGGAATCCTTAATACTAGCGCGGTGACGCAGTACATGCTTGGGAGACCGCGTACCAACTGACGCAATGGCGAGATGGTATTAGTTCGTTCGCAGCCTGGAATAGCCAGATAAGTCTAAATATTTTCAACTCAGACATCAGAGTTTACTGTATAGTTCAAGGCTGAATGGAGCCAGTGGTTAGGTGACACGCGTACATCATTGAGACCTCTAGCCATTTGCAGCAAAGTCCAGTCTATGACATGAAGACGGGCAGCGATAACGTCATATCAAACTGGAAAACAGTCGCAATGAAAAACTGCGCGAACGTGGCAAGGAAATATTGCTCGACAGTAAGTTGATGATGAAGCATGCGGTGATGTTGACAGTCGCGTTTTCTCAGTCCGAGGAATCGTTGTAATTGCTGCAAATACCAGGCGCCCTTCAAGAAATAGTTCACCGCACCTCGGTTAATACACAGAGTTGGCTGAAATGGTTTCGTTGTGTAGATTTACTCTCGTAAGCGGCGTCATCCCGCTTGAGATGTTTTCCTGCAATATGAACATACCACAAATGGATCACGCAAGTGCGATAAGCATTCATACAATATCAGTGCCTCAAAATCCTGACAGCCTACGGATATTCATACAAACAAGATAGCACATATCTAAATCGATAGTGGAGCTGCGGCGGAAATTCGCGTTTTTGTGCAAAATTTTAGCTTGACAACAAAAAATTATAACTTTATTGAAGAATAGAAGATATGAAGAATACCCTCTGTGTGCCACATTTTTCCAGACGTCAAAAAATGCTGTATAATTACAGATCCATTTAAAATGTCATAAATAAAAATTAAACCAAATTTCCCATTGAGATTCTCCTAGAACCCACACATGCCCTACCGATAATCTGACATATAACGCTTCCGCTTCATGTGATGTGCAGACAGTGAGGAACGGCGCGAAACCAGGCACTTGTCCGATTTGAACTAGCTTCACATTCCCTTCCCTTTATATGAGCATGAATGATGAAGCCAAGGAGCATACTGAGGTAGGCGATGACGTTAAACCCATCATCTTTCACATATCACCTTATTCGGCTTGTCATACCTCTAACTATGTCATTCGCTATGGAATGATCACGCTTCGTCAGGTTTTTGTAGTTTTGGTCCTCCTTTGGATGTGATAAAGTTGCCGCTGTGTAACCCAATGCCTTGGAACTCTATCAACAGCAACCTACACTCACGCGAGCTTTTGTTCTAGCTTCCCACTTCTCGGAACACAGAGTGAGGTCTTAAACCGCGGTAAGTTATGGAGAACTTCTGGCACCATTGACAGTGTTTAACTGAAAATTCCAATTAAATGTGCACCCGATTATGGACTTATTCCATATGTTCTAATACAGAAAACTTTCGTTATTGTGATTTTCGTACAGTTGATATGCGTATGGAAAAGATTTGAAATTTTATTTATACCGCGATTAAATTTAAACTGAATATTAGGTACTGGCGTTTTTTTATTGTTGTTGTCCCCATTCACCGCGTCCACCGACAGTATGGTTCTCCTTGAACTCCCCATACAGTGATAAGTGGCACTGGGCTCGAACTAGCGAAGATGTATTTCCCATCAAAGTTTTCATCGAAATGCCACTACTGTTTAGCGGTGGGGCCTTCAAATTTCGCCATGATTTACATATTTTATTTAAGGAATCATGGACGCCCACGCTTTGGATGATACTACCTAAATACTTATTTGTTAAGCACGCAATATTCTTTTCTACAATCATTAGTATGATAATCCATGTCTGCGATTTTCTGAATCCTTTAAGTGTTTCCGCGCGTATCAGCCGCGGTAATACGAATAACAATAAAAACAAATGTTACAAAAAGAAGAATAGAGCTATAAAATGCATTGTGCGGAGTGAGAATTTGCTTGGAAGAAGAAACACTTGAGATGCATGAGCGTATCCACTTTTCTAATCGCCAATATCCAGTCCATCCTGGGAAAGATAGACGACCTTAACAGCTTTATTAACTGTCGGAAATACCCAGAACTTGTAGTCATATCCTATAAGAGAAATGACCCGTATTGATGCTGTTGTTGCAATTAACCTTTTCATTTCGTTTCATGCTGATCGCCTTTGCACCCATCGGAAGCGTGGCGGTGATGTCCTAAAATTCATTCCCGCTTTTTGATGCCTGTCAGTGAACAACGTATCGAGCGCATGGTGCTATAGTGTATACCAAAATATCTGAACAGGTTCGTTCAATATTAATAGCTAATATCAATCTATCTCCAGGTATCCCAACTCAGAAGCAGAGAAATTTACGATGATTTTACGGCTGCCGTTGTTAAAGAAATAGAAAAGTCTCAGAGCAAATTTGCTGGCCGTTTCAACAGGTTTAGCAACACATGTTTTAATACTCAGAGGCTACAGAATGTCCCACCAGTTTAGAAGAAACCCTGGATTTGGTATTTGTCAGTTATCTAGTGGTTTTTTCTGCCTGCAATCCAGCAACGTTTGGCGGCTCAGATCATTTAATAGGCAAGTTAACCCTTGTTATCAAAAGTAAGACAGACCACAAGATTACCACTCGCTGCAACGATCGTAATCGGAAACTGAGACAATCCCTCCCTTCAAACATAACGCGGCTTAGAGCAATGGTTGCTTCCACAAGTTTCAGCTTGTTTTTAGACACTTATGTATTAAAATACTGTGTCCAAGTGACCAGTTATCTGAACATTTGTTCTGATCTCTGCTGCCCTAGAGAAACTGTCTCCATCTGTGCTGATCGCTTTTATCACCTGTATTAGGCCGCTTCTTAGGTTTGGGGAATGACCTTACAAAATCAAATATAAAGTATAAGTGAAGTCCCTTTCTGTTCGTGTAAAGGAAGAAGTTCGCTACCAGACAATTTTAGGACACAATATTTGCCGCGAACTTTAGCCGAGGATAAAAGATCTCAGTGGAGTTACCCGTCAGAGCACAAAATTCTAAGGAACAAGAATTAAAACGTTACTTCTGCAACACAAACAGTGATTCATTCTCAAACACACCAGCTACACCGTTTCAGTGGGCTACGGACACACTGCTTCCTGTCGACGTCCCATCACTTCACCGGAAGCTAATCTAGCTGCACTCGGGCAACGCATGCAGACCTGAAAGGTTGTCTCCCGTTGGCCGATCAAAACGTAATGTGTCAAAACAAAGAAAGTCCGCCTATGATTTGAACATTGCCAGCATAACGCCAGCACAGGAAAGAGGGAAGGGTAAATATCGGACTATTTCATCCACTTTAATTGTTTTGAAGTGCTTAAAGTAAACCATTCTTGAAGACGTTCTGGTCCATTCCCGTTAAGATGACCCCATTTCAGTTTGCGTATGGAACTTATTGATCCACACAAGATGTGGTTGCTTGTCTACTGCATTCGGTTTTTTCGTCGCTATAGAGCAAATGCAAAGCCATGTGTTGGCTTCCTCGAATACAGCAAGGCTTTCCGTTGTGTTAACCGTAAATTGCCATTCCAAGATCCACAGCCCTCTGGTATTCGACCCTCCCTAGTAATCTTGCTAAAGGATTATTTCGCCAAACATACTCAAATCACCAGGTGTGGCGGCAACATTTCCACAACCCATACCACAACATCCGGTGTGCTTCAAGTAGCTATTTTGTCAATGTTATTGTTCTCTACTTACCTTAGATCTACAACTGCCTCGAAAGAAACCATTCTGCTAAAATATGGGGATGACGTTATCATAGGCATGGTTCATCAAAACTCGGTCCCCTCAGTCAAGCTGCAAAGTTGTTTAGACGAGTAAGTGCAATAGTCAAACTCTCTTGCTGAACCCTTCCAACTGTTATGACATTCTGTTTTCACTTCATAAAGCAGCCCGTTATCAAGAAAATGTCAAAGGAAAGTAAACAACTTCAGACTAAGTGTGACGGTTTGAGCTTCTGTACGTCACTTAAGTATCATGGAGTTAGACTAAGACACGAACTGTCATGGTCACTCCATGTGAATCAAATATTCACCCAAGTCGGGCGACTTTCTTTTTGAGTCGCCCGATTGCATTTATCCTGTGTACGATACGGTTGGATTCTGAGATTTAATAGTGCATACATTCTACCACACTGGACTGATTGTTCTCTTGTGATTTATCCAGGCCCACTCTATGAGCATTTCTAACCGCTTGACAAGTCACTGAAGCACTTGTCCTGCTGCAGTGGTTTTCAAAACCAACTTTAGCAAAACAGTTGTGTCGACGCACGCAAAATCTTCTACTGTATGTGCTTCAAAAATACTCCCTGACATTAGCCAAACTTTCTACACAGCATTTTCCATTCGCATATCTACAATGTAGACCAGACGCGACATTACTCTCGCCCTGAAGGGCAGAGTTTATAATGCAGCCACCCGTTCAACTTTCCTATATGGTTGTGAAACCTGGCCCATCAGGTCGACAGACATAAAGAGGCTCGTCATATTCGATCATCGAAACCTTCACAGCTTAGCTCATGTCTGGTGGGAGCACCACGTGAGTAATGAGCGTGTTCGGCGTCGCGTATTTGGTGCAGGAAAAGCGAGTGAACCGCTCAGCACCATTACATCACGCACCAGGCTCCGATGGTTGGGCCACGTGTTGCGCATGCCAGCAAACCGACTTCCGCGACGTGCATTGTGTGCGCGTTGGGTGGGCGGTTGGAAGAGGAGGAGGGGAGGCTAAGCGATGACTTGGTCGAGAAAGACGAAAACACTCACTTCGAAGTTGGCTTCGGTTGGTGCATCCCAACTGCCTGGCTGGGGTCTTAAGGACGGTGAACACGTTTGCTTGGACACACTTGCTGATATGGCTTGGAGCCGGCCCCAATGGCGTTTGTGTTGTGCGTTCCTTTGTCCATCCCCCTCCTGATTAGCATCCCCGTCCAATCACGATCTCACTCGTTAGCCTTAACATGACTCTCTTTTTACGGCACGATATCCAGCTGTTAGCTCTCCGGAACGATGTCCATCGGTTACTGGGGTTACTGTTTTCCTTTTCTTGTCTTTTGTATTGTGGCACAATAGCTGAGGTGTTTCCCACCTTCAGCTAACGTGTATACTGATGATAATGATGACCAGAGGATAGTACATAACTATACGATTGATGTTCAAAAAGAAATTGAATTTTTGTTATAACCTCATTATTGCTCAGCGCACAACCTTATATGAAGTTTTCCCTCAAAGTTGTCCCCTCTGCTGGCAATACACCGTTCCCAATGGTGCTTCCACCTTTGGTAAGCCGACTGGAAAGCACTTTCTATGATGACGCGTGGGTGTGTTGTCGAATTATCCTGAATCTCAGCTATGGTTTGGAAACGACGTCAGTTCAACGTGGTTTTAGATTTCGGAAACAGGGAAACGTCTGCAGTAGCAAGGTCCGTAGAATACGGTGGGTGGGGTACAACGGTAGTGTGATGTTTTACTAGATAGCTGCGAACAAGGAGCGATGAGTGTACCGACGATTTGTTGTGATACAATATTCAACTCTGATTTCCCCACAGTTCAGGCCAGTTCCTGCGCAAGCATCCCTCCAATGCGCTAGAATGTGATCGCATGTTCTTGCGGATGCCCAATTCGTCAGCAACTTCTCAAACAGCTAACCGACGAATTCCAAAGATCACAGCACGAATTTATTCGACATGGTCATCGGATGATTAGGTGGAATCTCATCCACGCTTGTGATCGTCACCGCCTGATATTCTGCAGTGTCCAAAACACTTAAACCACCACTGCGTGCGACTCTTACAATCCTTCCCTTTTTCTTGGACAAAACATTGAAATGTGTAAAAGTTTTGCTAAGTTTGTAGCAAAAGTGTAAGCACACAGTTTGTTCTTCAAACCCTTAGATTGTCTCTTTGGCACTAACCCCACGAACAGCTTGTTCACTTGCTCAGTTCAGCGGCTCTAGCTCGCCTATTCACAGCCAGAACTAAATGCGGCAAATGGCAGTTTGTTGTCTAAACAAGCCTCCATCTGCGCACAGTAGCCACAGCGCGCTCCCTCTGACGGTTGACACGCTATTTCAAAACATTGATTTCTTTACGAACATCCCCTATACGCCCACGCGAAATCTCACGGTTCCTCGATCATTCCACATTCAGCCAGATTTCTTTTTGACACAACTGCTATCATTCAGGAACCGTCCACTTTTAGTGAGCATCGTTTTGCTGTTTGTTCTGTATCTTTTGAACTGCTTTTTGTCCTATTGATAGCATGCATGCCAAGTCCGAAAATCCATCAGTCACGGGTGCATAAAATCACATTCTTGAAGAAATTTGATTCGCATTTATCTGCTTAATGTTTGGAAGGTCTTTTGTTTGTATGAACTGCATGCTGAGTCGCCGTTTAAGCATAGTGCAAATTTGTCACTGACCGTTTTAAACACATTACATGTTCACCTTTAAATTTCACCCAAGAGCGTACTTGTTGCATTGTTTAGAAAAAAGAACATTCATTTTGGCTTTCCGTATTTTATACTCCCCGATTCCCGTTGGTGTTCATCGAATGTACTGTGTCCAGCTAATTAAGAGTGTAAGCTTTTTTGAAGCTTATCACTGGTGTCAATGTATTCCGAAAAGTATAGGTCCGTCAATGCTAGGGACTTGTCGCAGTACTACAAGCTGCATGTTCCGAGAGTTAAAGGTTTTTCATTAAGCCATTTGCCTAGATTTCCACAGCAAACTATTTTAGAAATAAGCCAGACTCACTCATAAACATTGAACGCTCTATGAAATGGCTGCTTTTACCGCAGTGCATTAGTCTAATGCAGGAGAACTTCTAGGTGGTTCCTTCTGCGATGCATCTTGAGTTGTTCGATCCTTCCTACCAATTTATTGTTAGACATTACTGGTGAAAAGAAAACAATCAGGAGCTTGGGTTCATGCCACTGTGGAGTGATGGCAACCAAACTTGGTTTTGACGGCTTGGTCGTGGGATCAGTAGAACGTAGCTCCTAAACTTCATCCAAACGCGTCAATAAAGTTGGCAACACTATCCAAGGTTGAGGTGGGATCTACACACATTGTTCTACACTGCTTCTCACCAAATGTAATAAAATTTGCTTAGTAGCCCTGTGAAATATGACCGACATTAATATGTCTTCGTACGCATAGCAACCCTGTCGTGAGCAACTAGCAAAATTTGACAATCAGACATGGGTGTTTAAGAGGGAGAACGACGGCTTGATACGGGCCAGCGATATATGTGACTAATTAGGTAACAAGTAATAAAATGTTCATAACCATAAAGTGGTTAACCAGTGAGCAGAAACGAGTTACAGCTTCACCGACTGCTTCGGTGTATGCGTGCGAATAAGCAACATGGGTTTAAGTGTTCTCGCCTCGAAACCCACCCCCTTTTGATCGGTCACTTACAAGCCTGCTGATGTAGTTTCATCTAACCCGAAAGTGCCTTCTACCCGACGGGCTCTTTGAAATCACCCCGGTAACCAACAAAATAACCCGTCGAATAATAGCTGAAAGAGAAACCCTATGGGTGAAACGAGAAATATACGGTTAAAAATAAGTAAACAGATAAATGTTGCATTTCAGAGACTGTGGTTTTGGACAAGTGCCAAATGTTGGTTTATGGGATAGAGTGCACGATTCGTACTCGACTTTATACAATTCTTTAATAATAATTACTTGGATGCTTGTACGTATACTGCAGACAGGTTCATGCAAACCAGTCCTTTCTTCATCTCGCTGGAAACACTCATGTTAAGTAAGGCTAAGTCACATATTTTCCTAGCCAGCCAGCTAGTTTCTTAGATAGTTGCGGTTGCGAGTGGCGCTATGGTCCAAATCAATATCCAGTAATAGAAGTGCGGACGTATCTGGTTCAGATGGGTAGAGACTATTAGCCACATTGCTGTTGGATGTGCTTAGTTAATCTGGACCCGGCAAAGTAAGAAACGACGACGACCACCTCAGAAATCTTCATCTGCCCTAAGACAAGTAATGCGATGTGTTGGTGGGCAATTAACATTTGTGCACAACTTAGTCAGACAAACTGAAAACCCTTGTGCGGTACACGGATAGACAGTTGTAGTTGTCTTTCAACATACTTATGAGTTACTTGTATCTGACTTTTAATGACGATTGGAGGGTATGAGCTTGTTAAAGTTGGTTCGTACGCCTGAATAACTGGAAAATTGATAACCAGTGAACTCGCTTGGAGTTTAATGTAGGTGACGACCACTTGGTGCCAAGATAGGTTGATGTGATATTAACTCCCGTGCGATATATCCTAATGTTCGCATTGTGTGTCGTTCATATGTCAACACTAGTTTGCAGGCAATGTGTGGCAAGTTTTTTGAACCCACAAGGCACCCAATTTCCGGGATCTGCAAATGTGGTTGGATTATGTTGTATATTTTTTCGACGAAGTAGTAAACAAGTCTGCATGTTCACGACAAGTCAGGCAAATATTTTCAATGATACTCTGGTCAACATGGATTGAGCTTTAAGAGTTCATTTGCAGGCCAGAAGCTACCGTAAACGGGGTCATCGTTGATAGATGCATAGCCATATTAAAAGCCCTAGCATTACTCCTGTTTTACTGTACCTATGTTCCCACAAGAGTGTGCTCGAAATCATCCATAAAATCCTGAATGATCATTTTACGTAAAGCTCAGAAAGTGAAAGCACTATTGCTTCAAGCAAACGGTTGGTTTCCTCAGACTTAATCATTAATGTACGGTAGGTTTGTTTTAGTCGTCCTTATAACAAAGAATCGATTGCTTAGATAAGTTAACTTGTAATCATCATACCAATCAGCTAATCACATGACTGCACTCAGGTGGTCTTGCGGAGTGCAGTTGCTTCATTCCCGTCCAATGGTTGGCCACGGCAGCCGCAATGGGTATACCGTAATCATGTGAACGCTCAGGTCGGGGCTCGTTAGCAATATGCACATTGCTTTTGCAGTTGTAAGTAGAATTACTCGATGGCCAAGATTGGGTCTTCCATCAGGATAAGAGAACAAGTAACAGCGCAATCGCAAACCACCTAATCAACTCCAGTCACTACATCAACAAAACATAGTGCCTTCCATATGCTATACAGAATATCGGATATGAATATTTATTGAGTAAGAGCACGTCTAACTGCCACTGAGTACGCAGTGTGCATACGACTGGCAAGTCCCGACCTGGGCTTTCAGAAGAATAACGGATAGACACTGCAGCTGCCTTGACCAACCATTGGTTGGGAAAGAAGTAACTGCACTCCGCAAGACGGCCTGACTGCAATCATGTGAGTAGATGATTGGCATCATAATCACAAATTAAATTATCCAACCCATTAATTCTTTGTTATCCGGACGATTGCAACAAAACGTCTCATACCATATATTAATGAATAAGCCTGCGGATGAATTAGTCGAAAACAATTGTTTACTTGAAACGTCGCGCTTTTGCTGCTCTTGCTGGTCTTCTGTAATGTTCATTTGGTTAAATGCCAACTTCATTAAAAATGCCAACACAGCAAGCAGATCCAACTACGAGGTCACAGTGTAGTTCGCTATGCTCAATACAATTACAGTTACTATTGCGCAAGGTTGGTGCCTCATAGCACTAGGATACATTTTTTCTATTCTTCTCACATTTTGTGTTGAATAAACTAGGTGCATGGCCACATAGTGTGGAGAAATCTAATCTGCATACCCATCATAAATATTTGTGCTCTGACCATACGCAGCCATTATATTGGCTGCCAAGAATGCCGAGGATCTGAATGTATTTGCAGGGTCAGAACTACTAAAGTCTTATGGCTGGTGTCTTTAAGTCATCAGGCACTTGCTGCACTGCAGTAATTATACCATTTGAAAAATTTAAATGGTTTCTGGTTATAGCTTCCGTATGATCATTGTGCACAATTGCCGGCATGCATGGTATATTAGCATTGCATTTGTTGGGAGGATTATCAAGGTAACTAACCGTTGGAGTGATAGAAAGGTATGAAGCGGAAAACCTAACAAACTGCCGAAGTTGAAGAACTCAAATTTGGCCGCGTCAATGTTTGATGTTATCCGAAATGTTGCATATGCGTCTGATCACTTTCGGATCTAACTTCTTCACGCCATCAATCTTACTAACCTGTTTTATGACTCTTCATCTGTTCATTCTGCCTCGTGTTTCCGTCCAACTTGCACGTCAATATTAATTATTTTAGTAACCGCATGGCCGCCCATATTGCTATGTCGACCCCACCGCTTGTCCAAGCATCTTTCATCACTCAGGTTTGGTAATTTTCTTGACGAACTGTACCGAAGTTTCCACTTCATATTACACATCTCTTAGTTCCTATGGAGTTTTATATCTTTGTAGCTGAACAGATTTCGGTGGATCATCTCAATAATCATTTGTCAGCTTAGATTAGTACACTTAATAACAACCTTTTATAGTAAACAGCGTGTTACTTCGTAGTTTCGAAGATTGAGTAGCATTTTATAAAACTCGTAAGGCACCTGCACATTTGCAACATTTCCAGTGTAGAAAGCAGCACAGCGATCTTATTCATAGCTCAAGCATATATAGTAATATACGTACCACTTATCAATCCTCCATATGCTAAATGCGTAGACGTTCCTAGATCCTCACTTATTAAAGAACCTGATGCCAAGCCTGTCACACCGGCTAGTGGAACGGATTGTACATCTCCACAGATCATCACAACAATCTCCTAGGTAGAATAAGAACGTGAATGGAAGTTATTTCCAAAATCGCAAACGTACTTAGGACTATATCCTCCTGCTTTTGGCATTTTATGAGCTTGACTGAAATATACTTATTTTCCAAGTCGGTAGCAAAATTACTTCAGCATTATTGGCTGGAAAAGCCAGATACGTAGGCGTTTGCCTGAATTCGCGGAGGCCATCGCTATTCGATTGTATGACCCGGAGTTGTGTGTTCAGAAACGGCTCGTTCAGATGTTAAAATTGCCAGATTCAAATCTTTGGTGTAAATGACTAAATGTGCCTTGGCGTAGAAACATTTTGTGATCGAGCTCGATGCGAAGTGCGAGAACTGTGTACTTCTAATGCAAATGGCCCATTGCCGCACCTACAGCACAATGGTTGTGAATTTGTTATTTGACCGGATGACTAGACCATGTTCAACTCCTATGTACGCGGTAAGCTGGAATGGGTATTTGCAGGAATGTACAGATTTGTATTCCGTGAAGCTGTGAAACTACAGCCAACAGTTAGCTCCGCTTCCTTCATCTGCTCACTTTGTGCAGCTGGATGCGCCCAGTTACAAGCTGATAGACAAGGGGTGGAGAAAAACGGGTAACAGAAGTGTAGTAAACAGTATTGTGAAGCCAACGCTTTGTAAATTACTAATGTAAACCAAATAAGAAAAGGAATAAAGCTGCCAATATTGTTTGCTTCGGTTATTCTTTTTCAGCAGCAATGCAAGTGAGTGTCGTTCAGTGAAAACATACTATAGACTAAGAGCGAAGGTGAGCCTTCGTGTGAACCCAAGAGGCACAAGTCAAGTTTGTATGTAAGAAAAGGTATCAGGTGAGCATTAGTAGCGCAGCGCAGAATTGTTAAATGATGACAGGACCAGGACAGCAACTCATATTAATTAGTGTGTCTTTTCAAAGACGCACGCTTCAGAATGAGGCAAGATGAAAAGGAAACGGGAAATGTGGCATTGAGGAAAGAGAAATTCCAGGTTGGGTTTTGGCTCTTCATGCTTTTTCTTGTCTGGTGGGAAAGAGTTGGAGACAGGCAAATGTGGAGGTCAGTAACAGAACTGCATGTGACATACAAAACCACACCTTTATAACATGACAGATGTGTCAGAGAAATTTGTTTACGCTTGACTTCTGCAATGGCATCTGACCTCAGAAAATGAATCGATTTATTTCATCGGTGACACATCTGGCTGTTGATCTCACTAGTTTACACTAGTTTACGGAGGCTACTTCCATCTTAAACGGACCAAATATAGTTCCATAGCTTTCAGTCGTCTCTGGGCACTTGCACTACATAACGGGCTACAACAATGGACCCACATTGATGCACCAGGTTTATATATACAAGGCGTGCTATGCTGCAACTTGGCGTATGCGAACGGGCAACCTCAGCCGCCGTTTTGTAGCCCCTTACCTAGTGTACTGCAGTGGAATCATGCTGATGTAATTTGAGGAGAAACGCTAGTATTTGAATTACTATTCGTCTGTGACTACCCATGTCCACTGCCGCATGGGTACGTTTCACGAATGAGGTTCTCGCTAAACAAAACATTAAATATTACCATCTGCTTGCACGGACTACTTCTTTTTCAGATGTAGGAATGGTGTAAGCAAGGTGTATGCAACATAGCATGAATTTTGTATTCTAATATTTGTATTCTCAGAATGAATAATATGAGCGCATGGTGAATTGGATCACTACTGACGAATAGCCATGAGAGACTCGTGATACTGGAAGGGAGAGTTTATACCTACAGAGAAATAAGTTTGCTAGGTCACAGTTTAACTTCCTGAAACTAGCTTCCGTGGCTCTTGCGGTCCACGTCCGACTATTGTTTGAACAGTAAATGTGGGTAGATCTCAAGATGTGGTGATTCTGCGCGGAATACCTAGCCGACGCAATATTTGAGGTCTGTCAACAAGACTAACGACTGTTCAGGTGTCACACATTGGTACAGTGTTCCATAGAGTTCAATACAATTCGGCTGCACAGCAAGAAGATTATGCACATACAGGAGAGTGCCTGCTCGATCTCACACATGACGAACAGTTTAGTCAAATAAGTGGAGTTCCTTCGGATCCGCTACGTCTACTGCCTTCAAGCTTTCTAACCCCTTTGTACCTAGTTGTTTGATCACCTTTTTCGTTACGAACCAGTTCGGGCTACCACTCGGCACCAGAGAGTGTTTGTCAGCATAATTTATCTACACCCCGTCGGGTGCAACCGCCTTCCTTCACTTAGTAGCCCTTTGAAACCACACCTGTTCACTTTTCGGCTGACCTGAATGTGTGCCTGGGCCAGCTGCTAGCTTTCCCACACGTGGTTAACTCATGTCAGCCTTAGTTGAGCTTGTTACGAGACTTGGTAAGCACCGAATTCAGCTGCTTAGAAAAATGACAAACCTAACAAAATAGTTACGGTGACTTAGATGAAGGATTTAAACAAAGTGGCAGAATATCAGTAGAGAACATGTGTACTATGTGGGTTTTGCATGGAACAGCTTAAAATAATAAGGAACGAGAGCTGCTACTGAAAATGGCTGAAAAGCCGAGAAGAGGGTGCATGAAAAACGGCTCATTGTGAAAGCAAATTGTGCGCAGGCTGCATCTGTCTTTTCTGATAGCAAGTTGCACACAATAAATATAATCCGAAAGGCCGCTTTCGAAGAGGATCAAGCAATTTCGACCTACATAAATTGAGCTCCTACACGAGGTTTAAGGGAAAAGCTAACGATTTTAACTGGTAAGGCAATGAATCTAGTAACTAGGAGACCAAACTTTTAACCGTCATTTATTTTACTCAACTCTTGTGCTGCGACTGTACGGTGAGATTCGGCGGACTGTAAAAGAGGAGAGCTAAAGCAAAACATAACTTTTCCATCAAATCAAAACAAAGGGAATTTGTAAAGCCTCTTTGAATTACTTGTTCTGTGCATCACCCGCTCAATGCAATCTTTTTCATAAGCATGCTTCACGTAACAGCAGCGGATCTTTATGATTTGTTCGAAAACAACAGTCGCTCTCAATGTTCCTTGCCTGCATCGGGTAACAACCACAAGTCACTTGTTTTCGTATGCACTGCCTTTAACATTGTGCGAATCAAAGTAACTTATGGTGTAGCACGCTTAAAGTTTGGCTCATTTATCCCAGCTTGTTATGAATACTCACCTGCATCTTTCTCTAGGAAACCATGTAATGATCAGCTGCATCTATATATACTGAACACATGGTACGAGTATTTAGGATTATTTGCTTTAGTAATGGCGAGATATGTCATAAAAAACGAAAATTGGGTATCAGTTTCACAAAACCTTACTTCACGTTGTGTTGGCAGAAAGCCGCACAATTTTCCAGCTAATCTACCTTAGTACCGATATATCTGAATCTCATGAAAAATACTCGAAATTATACCTCATCCATCCTCCATTGATTCTTACTTTTTGTACTATACCGATTCTCACAAGAGTCTAATCAAAAATCGAGAAACTTGCTAAATATTTCATTTTAATTAATCCCTACTTGGAGTTTATCAAACAGTGTATTCTGTCGCAGGCACTGTAACCGCGATAGCTAGTGTTTAAACAATACATATATCGGTCGAATTTCTCAGTTCGAAAATCAATTTTGCTTTCAAGTCTGTGATATTTGGTAAGACCCCAATAATACTTTGAGCTGAAGATTATTTCGGGCTTATTTTTTACAGCTACAATAATGAATCAACTTATTTGCCACGTTTCCGAGCGGCAGATGCGTTTGTGGCAAGCTTCCCAGGGCCGTACGTGCGCGACAGCATATTTATTACATTTAACTTCATTTTGGTACCTGCAAACTGGCTGTAACATGCATAACTGTTTGTAACTGAAAAATAACCGTACGTTTATAAGAAAACAGCAAACAGTAGCAGTAACTTAGCTAAAAACTCGCTCGTCTGAGGCGAGGTATCCCGTTTGTGGTGTTATTATTTGTGATAATGACGACAAACGGAAAAACAAACTTCTGGGCTTTATTTCGGTTAAAATTGACACGTGAGTATTCACCGACTTCCCTGTCACCATCAGATAAGCAGCACATTATTGCGGTGCAGAAGACGGATAATGGATGGTAAGCGGCGCTATATCACGTCCAGCAACTTAGTCCCAACAGATATGATCTTATCCCTATCTCAGTGTTTTCAAGTACAGACTGGCAACGGACTGGCAAAGCCATACCAGGGTCAGGCAGCTTGCGCAATGCTGAAGATTCCCGAAAGGATGAAACTGCTTACAGTGCATTTCTGATCGTGTGATGGCTGTCTGATGGTCTAAATGTGATGCATTTCTACATATAACATGTAACTCTCCCAACTACTCCTTTGTAATCCAATTCGGTCGCGTATGTCCTTGTTTGGGGATACGTGCACTCGCCAATAAGCATTGTGTTCTGTGTAATAGCAACAACCTACTGCGAACCGAAGGTATTTAGCCTGGGCACAATCTTCACAGAGATTCACAAATCTCGTTGATGGCCGACAAACTTGTATATCGTTTTACCGGTAAAGCAGCTTATAGCCGTGTAGTTACATTTCTATCTACGTGCGTGTGGCATGCCGTGAATCCGTTTTGATGCCACAAGTTTAACACCAGTCGCGCATGAGCTGGACATACCTGCGGGGGTGCCTGCAGCTACGCGAATTCAAGCTGGTGATATACGGACTACTATGCAAGCGCCTAATTCTCTGGCCTACCGGCCCGGTTTGGTTTGTATTGACCCCATTTGTACCTCCAGATTATGCTATTGCTCTGTTACATAGAGCAAAGTGAATTCATTGTATCGGTAATTTTCATCACAGAGTCAAAAACAGTAGAATTTACTAGAGCCTATGGAGAGGATTGACTGCACCGACACCCCAAGCATTGAAATGCTTTAGCATCAAAAACGCCCGATATTTCTGTTGTCCGATTCATACCTGATTATCAGTGACAACGTCTTTACAGGTAATGAACCCATGTACGTTGGGCTTCCGACCATTTCCGTCAGTGCTAAGATTGTGTTGATGGTTGTGACCCCCCGGGTTTAACGTCCGCGAGTAAAATGAATAAGCACGAATTGAGGACGAAAGGCAGCTTTGAAAGGTTAGGTTTAATTCTAACAAACAGGGAAGCAGACGCGAATGAATATCAATAATTTACCCAAACGGATGAATGGGACAAACCTGGCACCGATTGATAAGATTCTCCGGTTTTAAATAGCTGTATTCACATTGGTCACAGAACTGAACACAACATGCAGGGAATCTAAGTAACGGATTTGTAAAACAATGAAAACTAGGATTTCTTTTACTAAGCGTGGATCTAACTCTTACCATTAACATCAAGTACTGTACTGTTGCACACAGGGTGCCGCGTACAATTCGAGTAGTGGATCTACACTGCTTTTTATTCGAAGTACGCCCTTCCAATGAATTTTGGAATTATCACACCATTGTGATGTCTTGAATAAGAAATTATATAAGGCTGATTAGAACACGAATTTGGCGTGATCCATAACGATTGGAACTCATTCAGTAGGCCCGCTCCCCGTTGCCACCACAAGTTAACCTACACTTTTGATGGTTATCACAGCAAATCACATAGAATAATCCAATGTTCAGATCATGTACACTGTTGACCGGTATTGGTTATCTTCCCATCAAACATGAGTGGAAGTGGGTTTCAACTCTACCGGTCGCCGCCCACAATTTATGCAACACAAATGTGGGTGGGAATGGCACACAGTTGCATCCGATGTAGGCAAAACCAGGTGAATTTAATTCAGCTTGTTGCCGGATCAGTTTAAGAGTATCACATGAGTGAAGGGCTGGATCGTTGAGAAAGTCGCCGACCACAAATTGCTTAGCCGATGTCCAAAACATGTGATGTGATTGGTAATTGATTATGTTTTGTATAGACTAGGTGAATAAAAAAATGATGAATTTAACGGTGGTTCGAGGAGGAGAGTGAGGAATTGGATTCGCAGTTGAAGTATTAGTTGGTTGTCAACATAAAGTTTGTGTGCGTGCGTGTGTGTGGTTAAGGTGGGAAGATATGTAAGTGGACATACAAAAGACTGTTGGCTGTGTAACTTCGGCTGTTAGTTGTTAATGGAGCTGTGCTTCAATGTACTGTTTTTCTACAACTTCAACGGGATCACTTTGGAATTTACAACTTCTTCCTCATTAGTGAATTAAACATCAAAATACAAGGTGGGTGGGAAAATCTTGGTGATGCGTCTCCGAAAATAAAAGATAGAGGAATTACAAAAACACCGTCACTGGCTTTCAAAGTTATCAGCATCAACTAAACACTTCTCTTAGATCAGTTGTAAAGCGGTTGGTAATTAGAAACAAGCACTTTTCGTGCAGTCGCTCGAAGCATCATGGTGATGCGTAGTTGCATGTGCGCGAAGTACCGTACGGTACCGAAGATAAGCCCGTCCATGGGTAAGCCGACAGTATAAGTTTGCGACATCAAAATTGTCCAACTTTGTAAGTGCCTCTTTTAGCCGACCCCTAAAAATTCAGCAAAAGAGAAACTGTTATCACCTAAGAGTTACGACTTAGCAGCTTCCTATCTTGCGCCTCGCGAGCCAAAATGCAACTCTCCGGACGAGTAGTTTATTAGCGAACACAAAACAGACGGACGTGGGACGAAAACATACTGATGCAGTTTGAATCAAAGTTGTGTGCCCGGTTGATTTTTTAGGTCTCAAACAATCAAGCGACGTGTGTAGCGTGAAACAAGCGACAGTAAATATATGCTCTACGGCAAGGAAACACACTGGTTTGTTTGTAGCTGAGGTTGTTCTGATATAAAAACAAAGAGTTGCTTGTGAGAAATTGCGCACTTACCTTATTGAACAAGTAAATTTATTTCTTTTCTGTGCGCATTTGAATTTGATCTGTATGGAATTTGATTTTTCCACGCAAGTTACAATATTCGGTCTTAAGCGGTGACGTCAACGCAAGCAGTTTCGCAGACGGTGAAATGTTCCTCGGAGTAGGCCGTTCGAGACTTAACTTCACCCCTTGTTGAAATAGTTATACTGGTATCTGTATAGGTCTTCCGTCGGAAGATCGACCTGCAAGGGTTGCACGCATTTTCTTAGCCGTTTGGGCCTTAGTTGCTTTTCACTTTCAGTCTGTTGCACGAGGTGCTTAGCTTGTCTGGTTGAGGTGCTTGTCTACAAACGTATAACAATTCCCTGAAATCTAATCCCCTGGGGTCGCGCATTACTGGGATCCTTGTAAACCACGGTCGCAGTTGGTTGGCATGGCGACCTCGTACTTGCCTACCAACGCAAAAATCGTACATTAATGTGCCAAGTCCTCTCACGACTTGACTTGGTATCCAGCTGATTCGACGCCCTCGATGAGAAGCAGCAAACACTGCGTTCCCATCAGTAAAATTCCTGGGCCTTTTGTACTGGGCTTCCAACACTGGATTCGTACTACGTAACGGTGGGCGTTTTAGGTCCATCAAATCTAGGGTGGTTCTCATTCTTCGACCCGTGAGGGCTTCAGCCTTTGAGTTCCCATCGGATTCGGAGTAAATCACTAATTTAACATGAAGATTTCCAATCTTTCATCCAACGACCCCTCGCTCTTCGATGTTAACAATGCACGTTTTAGGGTATCGACATACCTTTCTGCTTGTCACTTGAGTGAGAATAATACGATGCAGTCGTCATGTGCGCAAAACTCAGCGAATTGACTGGAAGTGAACTATGATCCATTATCCGACACGATGGTTCCTGGCAGACCGTACTGACAGGAAACATGCTTCAGCGCAAGGGGCGTGCTGTTTGCGGATGTGTTTCGCATCACAATAACTTCAGGCCACTTACTGTAAGAAAGAGTGTTTTCTCAACTGGTGCTACAAAATACACATGTATCCGTGACCAGTGGGCTTTAGGATTCAGCCAAAATTACAATCGGTTCTCACTGGTAACTTGAAAATACTGCAGCTTTTCGAACAGGATCGTCGAATGTCTCATATCTGACTATTCATCATGGACAAATACACGTAACTGGGCGAGAGGGCTTTCATGCGGGCGATTCTTGTGTGGCCTTTATCCAACTGCCTCAGCAAGCGTAGCCTGAATACTTAGGGTATGACAAACCGGTCCGCGAAAAGCAGACAGGCATCGATTTCGGACAAAGTTGCGCGTCCGGTAAAAATCCGTACCAGAGATTCGTCAGGGCACTGCTTTGGCCATTCTTGTCTTGTATAAGTCAATCTTTCCTGTAGCAATTCATCTTGGTTCGTGGCTTGCTGAAGCATTCTTGCTTTTACCAGTAAGATACTCACAGCACCACGTATCATGTGGCTAATATCAGTGTCGGTTGTGATTGAAGCACTGGGGGCATCCTCAGGCTCACATCAACTACCATCGATTAATCTGGACAGAGCGTCCGCTTGCCCAATAGAGTCAATTGAGGAATACCTCATGTTGAAATCGTATCCCAAGAGCAAGGTGGCGCATCTCTGCAGTCGACTGGCCCTGTAAGCCGGAATAGCCTTTTTGAATCCAACGACAGCGAGTAACGGTTTGTTATCTGTCACTAGTGTGAAAAGTCGACCGTAAATCATGTTGTGAAAGTTCTAAACAGCAAAGACGGTAGTGAGTGCTTCCTTCTCAATTTGCTTGTAGTTCTTCTCAGAGGTAGTTAGATCTCCTGTCGCATGCGTCACATCCTTTTCTGAAGCCTCTGGAAAACGGTGTGAAATGACTGCACCGATTCCACAGCTAGAAGCGTCTGTAGCCAAGGTGATCTCCAGATTCGAATTGTAATGGCTAAGCCATAATTCTGATTTCAGCAGAGATTTCAGTCAAACGAATGTGTGCTGACATTGCCTGGACCATTTCCATTCGACTTCTTTTCTCAGCAGATAATTCCAGGCGTGGGATAGGCGATGTATAATTGGTAGGAACTAACTAGAGTGACTCAACTTTCCCAGTTACGATCTCAGAGTTGTGACATCCGTTGGCGTAGCCAATCGATTTATCACTTCAATATTCTCAGGATCGGGATGTCGGCAGGGTTCATTATTCACGTATCCAAGGAACTTAAAGGATATCAAGAAAAGTTTGCAATTGTCGGCACGTAAAGGGAATCCATAATCTTTTATTCGCATCCTCACCTCATCCAGTCTTTAAAATAATTCATCCTGTGTGGTGCCCATAATGATGATGTCATACAGATAGACTGCAGCTTCAGTTACTCCAGTCAACATGGTATGTATGACATGCAGAAAAGTTGCGGTTGAGGTTTTAACTCAAAGTCAGTTTGTATCCTTTTTGTGCGCATTTGAGTTTGATCGATTTGTAATTCTGTTTTCCCACTCCGGTTAGAAGATTTGGTCTAAATCATTGATGCCAACTCGAAAGCTACTCAGACAGTGAAAATTTCCTCGTCGTAATTCATTCGAGACCTAATAGGAACGAAATTATTTCCCCACCAGATTGCATGTCATCAATACTTGCTCTCATTTGAGTGTGCATAAGTGACATATGCTCTAGTAATAGTCACTTTTGACAGTCCTTATGATGGTAGTATCAGATCAGATTGAGCAGGTGGATCAACCGAGCGAGCCAGACAGCCAATGGATAGCGGACTTAGCCGAATTCGATTGCTGGACTCGGATTGGCCGGTATTGGTGTGAGTGCTTCACCGTTTGGTTAACTGGAGCAAAGGAGAAACGTCATCGACTCAGAAGGGCCGTTGGGTATGGACTTGCAGATGCAATTTATATCGAGGAGTTTGGCTTGCTCAACATGCTTTAGTTTTCACTGAGCTGTCCTCCGAATAAACTCTTGTCCCTGAAGAACTGAGTTCTGAAACACGGTGTCAGAGAAGACAAAGACGAACACCACCGACGGCGCGCTGATGCTTTTTGGATCAACAGCGTCTATTCAGAGCCCTGCCCCACTGAACGTGGACGAACGGAAGTTGGCGACTAATTGGCGTCTTTGGAAGAGCAAGTGGGAGGATTTATGCACCTGCGTGTTTCTACACTGAGTGTACGTCTCTTCAACTCGTCAGCTGTATAACTGTGTTGGCGCAGAAGTACGATAGGTTGACAAAGATTGTAGAGCAGGCAGCAGCCGTGAAAGCTGTCCCACATGAACCAGACAAATCAGTGCCTCGAACTCAATGTTCAACTTCAAGCTCCAATTCAGCACAGTGTAACACTAACGATCCAGAGTTAGCCACTGCGACACTAGCGTCTCCTAATAAAGATGCGTTCGCCACACGTTCCTCAACAGAATCACCCGCCACACTAAACACTGTTAGAGGACCGACAACCAACGGGTCCGTTGTTGCTACCCAAATGACGGAAGCACCTCCAATTACAACCCCGCCCGCTGCCAAACCAGTTACTACTGCCAATAACAACACGGGACCCAAACCCCATCACTTCTCTAACCGATGAAAGCAGCCACTGCTCCCGCCAAAAAGGAGAACATGAAACACTACCATAATTCTCTAACTGTTGTATGATCGAATGTGACTGAATCCGGCGCGAACTCCATAAAAGATAAAATACCAGATGACAAAAGCAGTGGGACTTCCTATGTCCACTACTAGGGGTTCAAGCTACACCAGACAGTATGATGCGCCTCGTCCGTCACCCAAATACCGTACACTACGGTGAACCGCGGTTACCCCCGGTAACATTTTAGTCAGGTAGTGATGCAGAGACAGTTCTCTTGTCAGCCACTCGCCTCCGTACCACCACATGCACCGTTCGGCTATTTCCAGATGTTCCTTGGAGCGAACGCCAAAAACGCAAACAAAATCCTGATGACTTGCGTAAACAACAAAACGAAAAAATCTATATTTGTTCACGGTGTTCTGAGCTCCAGTCACTAAGCGAGCTAAAGGTCAAAGCACATGTCTGTGATGAATGGCGTATTATTTGTGAAGTACTCTCACTCGAAAATATTATCGCTAATTCGACACCGAGGTTACCGCTATCACCTAACTACAAAGGGTGTGGTCCCCGAGGGATAAAAGTTGCATTGCACTCCGAACGGATGGCAAAATATGTGATGGAAATGTGGCACAAAAAGCGTAAAATGCTGCCATCCGAAATACGTATAAAGGTAATAGGCACCGAGCCACAGATAGACAAGGTAACACTGAGCAAACAACTTACCAATACAATTCTGTCACCGTGTAGCTCGGAACGCAGACAATGTCAAAACACACCAGCAGCTGGAGAACAGGATAGTCACACTCTTGTCGGTGCTGTGAGCTCTATACAACATTCTTTGATGGCCCTAGGGCCTGCGTCATCGGTCCCACAAAACACGACCGGCAGCCGACCGCGCAATGGTCGGCATAGACCCTAACGGGAAACCAGCATTCACACACACGCTTCTGACCACCGATGCCCTCACCTGCTTGTAAACCAATGCACAAGGTCTTCTCAGCAAGCTAACCGAACTTCGTATGCGTCAGGTCTCCACGCCTTGGGATCTAGTTATGGTCACCGAAACATGGCTGAACACGGAGATCACGGATGCTGAGATGACACTACTCGGCATGAATTCCTTACGAAACGATCGACCTAGCAAAGGAGGGGGAGTGCTCCTGTATTATCCATCCGACCTGTATGTTGATGTCATTGAGGGCCCAGAAACGCAAATCATCGACGCTGTTTGGTGTCCTATGCACCTAAGACATGGTGATGTGTGTTTACTAGCAATAGTTTACCGTCCTCCAATGTCCACCTTGGAAATGGATCAATGCCTAGCTTCTGCGAGGAAACGAGTCCTGGCACGACCATACAGTCACCTCCTTCTGGTGGGGGACTTCAATTTGCACGCGATCGAATTTCCAGTATCGCACTGCGAACAATTCAAGGCGGATTTGCAAAAGGTGATCGCCGATGTACCTCTGTACAACCATGTCACCTCTCCCACGGGATTCCGAACGGGTGACACACCCTCTGTTTTGGACCTTGTGCTCTCCAACGAGAAACTAATGGTCGACACCGTGACGAAAGATGCACCACTTGGACGTAGCGATCATGCGATTTTGCTCTTTCGTTACATCTGTTACTTGGGGTACATTAGAGAGAACAACGTGGAAACCTAGTTCGTTACACATTACGATAAACTGTCCAACTTCGTTCAAGAAACCGACTGGTCCCTCCTGGCCGAGAAGCCGCCCAATGTCGCCTGGATGTTGTTCGTCAACCAATTCACTGAGCTAGTGGCAAATGCTTAAGAAAGCAAAGTCCTTCGCCCGAAGCAAGTGAATTCGTTCCTGAGGAGCCGTACTAGAAAATGCATGGCCTTAAGCGATTCAGCCTGGCGCGCTTACAAAGCCTGTCCAAGTAACCTGAACTGGGGTGCTTACACAACTCAATGAAACCACTGCGTCAAGTTGATCCGCGAAGAAAAACCCCAGCACCAACAGAACTTAGTGACGAACTTTATTACAAATCCCCAGTTGCTGTACAGACACGTCAACAAGCTCCGCCGAGTGCATCGCGGGATCCCGGTTATAAGTGCAACAGATGGTCTTGCGCAAACCGCACAAGATGCAGCCAACGTGATTCGCCAACATATCATCCACACTTTCCGGAGTGAACCATCGTTTCATCCGCTTTTTACACAGCTTCCATCGACACCAGGATAAAGCCACGTATCGTTCAAGGCAGCAAATGTGATGAAAACGCTAATGTCATTGCGCGTGCACAGCTCACTTGGCGTGGACGACATCAAACTGAAGTCCTTGAAGACAGCGGCCATACACCTTGCCGAACCATTAGCTCGGTTCTTTCAACGTGGTCTCAACGAAACGCAGGTCCCGTAAATGTGGAAACATGGACTAGTCACCTTTATTTACAAAACTGGTAATCGTTCAGAGACCTCGAACTACCGTCCAATCATTCTCCTCCCAGTTTTATCCAAACTAATGGAACGTATAATTGCAGAGGCGCTCATGGGATGTCTTGAGCGCAACAACCTCCTAGTGTCACAGCAACACTGATTCCGCCGAAATCGATCCTGCACTACAAATTTGCTACTAGCCTGAACAAACTGAACAGAGTCAGCCTATGCCAGAGTGGGATTCGACGTTGTCTAGTTGGACTTCTCGAAAGCGTTTGATCTTTTGGACCACCGCATTCTCCTTCACAAGCTTCGAAGTTATGGAATCTTATTCGATGGTCCTACAGATTTTTAATTTTTACTCCAACCATCCTACGGGACTTGTCAAGCACATGCTTTTACCCGTAATAAATCGTTGTTCATTGTTCATTTTACACGCAGCCGGGGTTGACATGCGCCGTGATCTATAGACATTGCACTATGACAAAGGCGAAGATCCCAATAATTTGGAGACATTCATTGGAAAGTTCAGTGAATTATGTGAAGGTAAAACAAATGACACATAGCAACGCTCGCTTTTCTTTTCGGGAACAGAGGCCCAAACAAATCAGTCGAAGCGTATATTACTGGATTGAAGATTTTGGCCCGATCCTATAATTTCTGTAAATGTTTGGGCGACAGTCTCATACACGATCGGATCGTTCAAGGAATCAAGGGTGAGAATACGACAAAGCGGCTTTTGCGACAACGCAATTGGTCGATCCAGCAAGGCATTGATATCTGCAATATTGGGTCCTCGACCACCTAAAAATACTAAGAAATAAAGCTCGCATCATATGCAGAATTTTGTGCCGTTTCCGGAGGCGGTACAGCGAAATTACTAACGTGAGACAGATGTGCAAAGTTTGGGCCACGCGACATCCGAACACCCAGGGAACAGTGTCCTGCATGGGGACGGAAACGCACCAGGTGTGTAAAAAGGAACCACTTTACTCGTTGCTGCCAGTCAACCAATGTGAGTGCGGTCGTTCCTGACAAGTCCCCCGCAGATGCAGAACATTCAACCGGCAACGTGTCTCGGAGGCTACCGCAAAAATGTGTCTACCCAAGTCTTTTGATCGAAGGCAAAGCTGTACGACTCCAGTTAGGCACAGGTGCTGCGGTCAACGTTCTACCAAGGAAGCACTATCCCGGAGTTTGCATTCGATCCGATCAACATTGCCTGCACATGTGGAATGGTTCCAGACTTCCTCCAATGGACTCAGCTACAACCGGATGGGTTACCTCAAGAGACGGAGCCTCACATCGACTACGGTTTGTGATCTTGGTGGAGGAGCTCGTGACGATTCTCGGCATTTATTCGATTCAGTCTCTCGGTTTTTGTTTTTATTCCTGATCGTTTTGTGCATGTTTGCCGAGGAGAAACCAATATAACTGACCAGCATCCGTCTGGGTTTAGCCCAGGTTCGGGAAAGTTTGATGGAACCGCTCACTTATCCTTAGATCCTTTCGTACGACCGACAGCGCTACCGGCTAGGAGGGTTCCATTTGCAATGTGTGACAGGTTCTCCGCTGAATTGAGCAAATTAATGTGAGGGTGTGATTGCCAAAGTCGATGAACCAACCAACTGGGTTAGTCAAATCGTAATCAGTACGAAGACGATGGGCGAACTGCGTGCGTGTATTTACCTCAAACTGTTGAATGAAGCCTTGCGTAGCGTGCAGTACGCATTACCTACCGTAGAAGACATTTTGCCGCTTTTGGCCAAAGCTAAGTGTTCCACGAAGGCAGACCTCTATTTGGCATTTTAGCACGTGGTTCTAGATGCTGGATCCAGTTTCGTTCGCAACATCGTTTGCAACATCGTTCGACCTTTATCGTTGGCTGCGTTTACCTTTGGCTTGAAGGCGTCAAGTGAAATTTTAAAAAAGCGTTTAGAGCAACCGGTAGACGTTTTAGATCTGTACCATGCGTGGCAGACGGTGTTTTGATCTATGGCTAGAGATAAGAAGAGCATGACGCTAATTTCCACCGTTTCTTGCAGCATTGGTTGCAAAATAACAGCAACTTTAAACGTGAAAACTTAAACTTCAGAAAGACGAGGTGCTTTCCATGGGTGTTTGTTAACAACACAA
The DNA here is from genome assembly GCA_944474145.2 of Dicrocoelium dendriticum. Lineage (NCBI taxonomy): Eukaryota > Metazoa > Platyhelminthes > Trematoda > Plagiorchiida > Dicrocoeliidae > Dicrocoelium > Dicrocoelium dendriticum. Next base: position 3,586 of record CALYDF020000562.1, on the reverse strand, counting down.
GGGGTCAGGGTTTGGCCAGGAAAAAGTAAGGCAGTTCGAGAGATGCCGCCTGCAAATGACGTGAAGGAAGCCCATTGCTTAAAAGGTATGGTGAATTATTTGAGCCATTTTATGCCAAGACTCACTGATATCAGGACGCCAATCAGGACGACAACTAACAAGGAGTGAAGTGGAGTTGTGGAAAACAACAGAAATTCGTATTCGAAACCACTGAGCACCTCATTTGCAACGCGCCTGTACTTGAGTATTACGGTCCAGTGCAGCCTTTGAAGGTACAGGGTGACAGAAGCCAAGGTGGAATAGGTGCTCTCCTCATACAGAATGGAAAAAGCATTTGGATTTCCGCAGTCTAGCACTTACCCTGACCGAGCACCGATATGCGCAGATTGCGAAGGAGGTGCTTGCGGTAGTCTATGCCATGGAGCGATTCGACGATTATATTTTCGGAAGAATGACAACGTTGTGTGCCGACAACAAAGCGGTTTTGTCAATAGCCAGGAAACCGCTGCACGTCGTTCCTCGTCCCATTCCGCTTAGGCTTATCGGGCTTTATAACTACGACGTGGATATTCTGTATACGCCTAGAGCACATCCGTTCATCGCGGATAGGCGGTCAATAGCTCAGCTGCCGGTACCCGAACATAAACCGGAATAGGTCGAAGCAGTCCACTTAGTATAGCACCTGATAATGACAGAATACCACCTAAAGGATATAAGGCGATAAACAGAGGCAGCCGTAACGTTTTCAACTTTGCCAGACGATATTCTAAATGGGTGGCCAGAGACAAAGAAGCAGATGCCGAAGGGACATACACCATATTGCAACTTTCGGGATGCACACTCCGTCTAAGATGGTGTGTTGTTTAAGGGAAGCCATATCCTGATTTCGTCATCGCTCGAAGGTGAACTGCTGAAATACGTTCATCGCGATCCCCTTGGTGCCAACTATACCATTAACCGAGCAAGAGCATTGATCTTGTGGCCATGAATGACGGGTCAAATAAAAGATCATATACCGAACTGTGCGACGTGACGTTCACACGAAATCCGGCAGACGAGGAACAAATGAGGCTGCATGATGTCCCTGACCGACCTTAGTAGATGGTGGCGGTGTAGTTATTCAGTGATAACGGGAAAGATTACTCACGGTGGATGACTATAGTGATTATTTTGAAATCGATCTACTTACCACTACGACCACAGAGGCAGTAAGCAACAAGCTTAGATGTCAGTTCGCATGGCACGGTTTAATGGAGGAGCCGGTAACCGAAAATGTTCCCCTTTATCAACAGTGAGTTCCAGGTTTTCGCAACCAAGGGGAATTCGTGCACCAGAAAACCAACGCATATCACAGTCAATCGAATGTAAAGGCGGAATCGGCAGTGAAGCAGGCCAAGCGACTGTTAGCAAACGCTAAAGTAACTAGTGAGGACCCGTACATCATGCTACTAGAGAATTGCAACACACTTTCAACAAATGTCAGTTTGAGTCCAGTACAGCACCAATACAGCCGAAGGACAAGAACTCTGATACCACCACCTACCACACTTTTGCACCTTGATTAGCCATTGCAAGAAAGTTTGTGGAACAATCAGTGACGACGAATAACCACTTAGAAACGGTATTATGACTGCGGTGCACGGGTAACCTCTGAGCTAACAGTGAGGGAGGAATTGTGGGTTCAAGCATTACCCGTTAGTCAAGAGCTGTGGAAGAATGGTGTGGTGACTGCGAGGGTCGGTGGCAAGTCATACGAAATAAATGTTGGAGCGAAAGCGTTCAGAAGAAAGCGAGTGCATTTGAGACGACACCGGAGAAAACAACGTGGATTGAAATTTGATTGGCAGTTGGGTGGACTAAAGAGACCACGGCCGCAGATACAACGAAGAAGACGCGGAGTGGTAAATTATACGGGGTGGATAACAATCTACAGGAGCAATAACACAAAATGTGGGAGGATGTGATGGCAGGATCAGATCAGATTGAGCAGATCGACCAACCGAGCGAGCAAGACAGCCAGTGGATAGCGGACTTGGTCGGGTTGGGTTGCTGGACTCGAATTGGCCGGTATTCGTGTGAGTGCTTCACCATTTGTTTAACTGGAGCAAAATCGGGAACTTATAGACTCCGAAGGGGTTTTAGTTATGGACTTGAACCTGCGATTTATATCGAGGAGTTTGACTTGCTAAACATACTTTAATTTTTGCTGTGTTGTGTTTTTGCGGATAAACGCTTGTTCCTGAAGGACTGAGTACTGCAACATTGATATTATAATCACCGTTAATGTGGCCTAGAGGCCTCAGAACACCTTCGCCGCACCGGACAGTTTATTGACCAGACGTCAAGTCACATGGAACTGGTAAGACCGCCGACGATATAGGGCAAGTTAGGAAGGCCTCATGCAAATGCACCACAGCAGAGCAGTGGGCGAGAACGAAGTTCACGATCAGGGTTGTTGGACGACGTTGCAGTTTTAGGGCACCGGATCGCATGCTATGTCAATGATTAAGGCTTTTGATTTGCTACTATAGCGTACCTCAAATGTGCCATATACCGAGAATTTTCGACACAAAGTATCATGTCCAGTTATAGGCACTTCAAATCCCGGTCTGGAATACTGTCCGTCACCAGAGAGTGGGACTGATTGGAGATAAGGGCAGTAGTGGGCACTGAATTCCTGGGTGGATTTTGCATGTGTATTTTCTAATTCCGTATAACACTTTTTTAAAACGACCCCTCTACAGTTACGAAAACTTGTCCAAAAATCATCGGCCTATATTCAGAAATACACAAATTCAATGCTGCTTTAAAGGAAATGAAACAAAATGAAGTCTACCAGCGTCAAATTTGGTGTATAAAGTGGGTGTTAAAGCGGTCACCTTGGGTTAGGCGAGAAAGTTGATCACGCAGATTGCAGTGTGCGTACGGACGTTGAGGTGGAAGAGATTCCAATTTCCACTCCGGTCGTGTTCCGGCAGAACATGCCGGATGGTTACAGCAGCCATTTCAATGCTCTCACGCAAACTCTGAACTCGACTGATTGGCTCTCGGGTAGAGATTAATGATTAATCAATCCCTTGCTCTCAACAATACGATCAGCTTCGTCTTACTTTGGGATATTGTCAACAAACGCCACTCATCCTCGGCACCCCACTTTCCGTCTCTAAAGCGTTTAGGCCGCTCAAACACACACACTTTGCTCCCTGCTTCAACACCTCACACTTATATTAACGGCTCATGATTTTCCGTTCCCGTTTTCCTAAATTTAAAGAAAAAATCACATGGTTATCCATAATTCCATGGTACATTTCCTTTTACAATCATGCGACTTCTCACACTGACTCCGTTATTGCCATGTCAGCAGGCACCACCGCTTCACCTCGGTGATTTGCACGATAGCAGGCTTGTTGATTTGTCTCTCAATGCGAATGAGCGCTAGCCATCATACTAACTAGCGCGGATTTTAACCTGGGGGATCAGGCACCGAAATTTACAGACGCAATTGACAAAACCCGCATTTCTGGTATACACGAAAATGTGAAAAATACAGGTGCAATTGCTGAGGCTTGTCACCCCAGCGTGTACC
>CALYDF020000561.1:0-38129 GCA_944474145.2 Dicrocoelium dendriticum | reverse complement strand
CTAGCTAGTTGAATTTCCGAACGACTTCTAGCTGATCCACACCAAGGGTCCGCGCAGGAGGCGATCCCTGCCAACCTTGGAGTAACGATTTGCATTTCGATTGTGCAAAGCGAAGCACAAAGTGACTGACAGCTTGTACTAATCTGTCCAGTGCATCTTGGTACGTCTGGAAGCTGTCACAGATGAGGACAATATCCCCTGTGTATTCCGAGTCAAGAAGTCGTTCTCTTGGAAGTAGCTACACACCTTCTAAATTGGGTCTTGTAAACGCAATCTCCATGAATTCATCAATAGCGAACTTGAGGAGAAAAGGCAAAATCAGGCATCCTTATCTCACAAGGCTGGAGATATTGAAGGGCGGCCAAAGCTTGCCTAAGCCCTCTCTCTGCCCATGCTACGTGCGTATAAGGCTAGGATAAATTTACCTATTTCTCGGGCACACTTTTCCTGAGACGAGTTAGAAAGGGCGCATCGATCGACCGAATCAAAGACACATTTAATGTCGAAGAACACGACAACGGTGTGCCGCCAATATGTGTGATGGTGCTCCAACCACTGACGCAAGGTAAAGATGTGGTCGATTCTGCCACTACCCCGAGGAAACCCGGCTTGCTCCTCACGAATCTGGCTTTCACGAACGCCAGTCATTCTGTGAAGGATTACGGAGACAAGTAAGCTGGAGGTGATGGGGATCAGGCTGATTCGTCTATGGATGCCGCATTCCGAAAACGGGTCTCTTTTGGAGAACATGATGATCTTATCGATGTGGAGTAGAAAGAAGGAAGGACCAAGCACGCTCCCTTGAATGGCCTCACTAGCGATGGACTGTGGAGAACAAATATTATCACACAAATTGACTATCTGATGAAGACAACTCAGGCATGACGACAACAAACCTCGGATCTCAATGTTCCCAAGCCGGGTCCTGTTATTCCTGCCAGTCATGCCAGTTGAAGCCATTCAATCAAGTTACAATTTGTCAATGATGGTAAAGCCTTTGCTATTATATATCCCGATGTGCAGCAGGCGAGTGACAAATTACCGCATGACATACTTTTGGCAATCTTGACGACATTTGATATAACTGGTCCCTTAATCTCTTTGTTTTTATCATATAGTAATTACAGAACCTAAGCAGCCAGGATTGTAAAACGCATCCCTTATCGCAGTCCCGTAACATGCAAACTTATCCAAGACAAGGTACCTAGTCCTTTACTATCTTTTACACACAAGTGATGTTATTGTTGTAGTTACCCACGATCACCATTACATGTTCGCCGATGACAGTAACTTTATTTACAGTGTGGATCCGGAACACAAGTAAGCTGCTCTTTGCAGCGCACAAACTTACCCATTGCACGTTGAATTGCGGTGCTCCACATCAAACAGGTGCTTTACAGTTGAAAAGAGCAGTGGTTTTCACAAGCCTGCGACAGTAAATTTAGCTCGCTGACCTAATTTGGTAAAGCGCTTGTTTGTTGTATTTAAGCCAGTGACTTAGGATTATATTATTCTATGACGTTATTCGCGAAACATTACAATAGGCCTTTGTATAGCTAAGAAAATTCGTACAAATATGCTCAGGCTGCTTGATTCAAAACATGCAAACTCCCAATGTTAGTTTACTGTCATTTAGTTAAATGTTATGCATAGCAGTGCAGTGAATTTACCCTTGAGCAAATTCAGTGTACATTTACAAGATTGCTCCTTGATTACACTAGTAAGGTTGCGTATGCGAAACAATGAAGGACGCAAAATTTGAACCGATTTGGCCTCGAAAGCTTAAGCTAAAGCTGTAACATTTTATGGTGAGATGTTCAGAAGTTTACATGTCAAGTTATTCGCTTTATTTACAGTACTTCCGTTGCAAAATGGCAAACAAAGAATTTGCAATCCCATACTTAAGTCGTGCAATAAAGTACACAAGAATTGCTTCGCTACTAAATATAAAATTATATGGAACTGCCTTCTATTGACCTTGAGATACTCTTCGTTCCCGCATGTATTTATCGCTTGCTGAAACGAATGTTTCATTATGGACAAAGCAGTTAACTATTCGGAATCAACATTTTCGTCGAAGAGGCTTAGTTGAAAGCGACAAATGGCACACGCAATGCATTAAAATGTTGTAAACATACAAAACGTAGTCACATAAACAATCAGCATACTTCAAGTATACTAGCAACGGTAGATTAACAGCTGTGAAAACCACTAACTCCAGTAGTCTGAATAGCAAAATTAGTTTCTTTTATCTACTCAGCGTTTTTCTACAAACATATGTGGCCCTTCTATATTTCATTAACAGTCCACTTATAATGTATCACCTTATCCAATTATGGGATTGTCTGTCTAAGCTACTGCCTTTGAATTTGTCAACCTTGGAACAATCTTCTCGCCTTCGTACTTTCGGCGCCTACGCCATCTATTCTAAATGAACGAATCGAGCATTCATTACATCTGCATTATTTATTAGATTTTTGTCCATCAATTGAAGAAAAGAGCCATGAAAATTGGTTAAACCATTTCCCATGCATTCGGGGTAAACGAAACTACATGTGTTAACTCGGATATTTGGATGAGTCCACAGAAATGCGTTTCCCTTTAATGTAAGTTCAAAAAATCAACACACCAGACATGTTAAGCCTCGGCGTCTCTCCCCTATTATCTCCTAGTTCGATTGTTACTTATCGCACTGCTGGCCAAATTTGCGCTGAGCTCATGGGGTTGTGATATACCCTACCAGGCTAACTTTTATATCCTTGCAATAAACATGCCATTGGATTATTGGCATCAAAAAATAAAAAAGGCCATGTTAGAATTTGGCCGAATAATAGGATGGGTAAAATGGCTTGATAACTCAAATTTATACGTATACAATCATTAAACTTGTGAAAAATGGTGCTGGCATATATGATGTTATGCCACACCGGCACACGGCCAAAACAGGCATGAAATTGCTGGGTGAAACATTACAGCGGGTGCCCTGCAAAAAAGAATGTTCCCAGGAGACGTTTATACTAATGATCTAGTTACTTTACTTAAACATTGTCCATGTCTCTATTTGATGTTGATTTCAATTGATTAATAACCCTGATATCTACAACCTCAGTAGACAGTGAATTTGTTGGAAAATACAACTAAAAACATTTAGTTGTCTAGTTTATGCGAGTTCGCCCTACCTATTAAATCATACCAATGAATTGTAAGTTTACTCAGTTGAGAAATATATATAGCCTAATAGTTATGATTAATGTTTGTACGAGTGTTTTGAGCCTTTCATCTTACTAAATCTTGTGAAGAGACAATGGTAGGTTTGTTAGGAGTAGATGTGCAAAAATCAAGAAAGAACAATTTGACTACTTTATTAGATTAAATACCGTCAATGTTTTTGTGATCTCGATTAAGCAACTGTGTTCAGCACATTCGGTATATTGAGATCATCTAGAGTTAATTGGAATGCATTGAGGTTTGCTCTGACACTTCAGTGAGTTGCGTGAACAGATGATCGATGGCAGTTTCGCAGTAAGGCTCATTTGGGTCCAAGTGTAAGTTTTCCATTGACTGATGCACAGATGTAGGAGATTATGTTATTCAGATACCATACGGCACTCTACAATGAACGATATTGCACCTTGTCGAAGGCACACTGCAGAGCAGTTTATAATCGGTAAATTAATTTAATTCAGTTCAACACGATAATGGCTATCGGACCGATAGCGCCAATAGTACAGCAAGATTTTCACCCATTCACTGTATATCTTCAGCCATTATTTGTCAACGCCACCCAATTGAAAGTGTTGACACAATAGTGTGTCGGCCCTCCGGCTTGCTGCCTTGCATTGAACCAGTCTGCAATTGGTGTCAGTTAAATACGTGTAGCAGCAAGTTAGCTAAAGTGTGTTTTTAAGCTTGAATGAAACTATTACTGTGCTGGACTTTTTTCGCTCGTCCCGATCAACGCTGGTAGAAAATCGGTAACAAATTTGTCTACTCAGCTCACTGTGTGTCCCAAATTGGGTCAACTACTTACCAATGGTGTAAGATGTATAGAACTTAATTCCAAGCAAACCAACTCAAGTAAATTAGTGCTTTGTACCAACAGCGGTCTCACATAGTTCCGGGATTATTTTAACCGAAATGGAAAGACTATGTGGCAAGCTTGAACGTTCTGTCACTTGAAGAACCGCTGTGGATCACGAAGTGGTTACAACCAAAAGGTTTGTGTATTTCACCATTAAGTATTTCTGGGAATATTTTATCTAAGTTAGCGCGGTCACACGTCCAATGGATAATTTTTGCATACCTTTGCCATTTTCCCCCCGACTTACGAGGTATGGCACAGCAGTGGTCAGTTATCGTGCTCTGATTCATTCATAACCGCCTGAATTGGCCCCTTAAAATAATGGTGGAACTTCTGTCTAATTGCAACCACTGTTTGAAGAGTGCTGGATCGTAACAGGTAGTGTTCAATACCTGCAGCAAGTGTAAATATTTCACGATAGTTCAAATGCTCCGGTTTAGAGTACGGATGCAAACTTATGACATATTTTATAATAAAGCATTCTTTGTTAGTTCGTCTCAGTCGGAGAAATTAGTGTGAGGAAATGGTAACAAAGTCACCTTTTTCAACATTTGCGGCCAGATGCCGAGTTTCCAGTCCAATGGCTCTGTAATTTATGAAAAACTCTTAAATGAACGTATGCTAAATCCGTCTTCAAGCGCATAACGGTGCTTGTGCCAAGTACCGCAGGGGGTATTGAATTCCGCATTTTATGAGGTAGCATGATGTACAGGTGTTGCTTCGAAATTTCAGACAACTCATTTATAAAATTACGGTGAAAAATCGCCGATGGAATGGAAGTCAATTATTTGTCCTTCCCTCTTCAACCCACGATTTATGCTCTATTTATTTGAACATAGTTACTTTAAAGCTTTGAAAAGCACTTGAAGTTGATAAAGATAGTTGAACTGATTCTACTCATATCAGCCCCGCTCATATTTGCCTCGATGATTTAGCGTCTATCTGGATGCAAAAATATATACCTGGGATACTGAAAAAGGAAGCACTACTACTCCCCACGCCCACTCATCCTGGGTGGTAGGTATTCTATCAACCCATCCACGTCCTCCTTAACAAACTCAAGTAAACGTAGATGCCGTAGAGCAGTGGTACTCCAGCTTTTTGAGGCCGCGGGCCAGAATTTGCTTAACTAACATGCCCGCGGTCCGGATACATCTCCCCTCCAGCTGATAACATCGGTCCCTTTGAATTGCTTCTTCTGGAACTAATCCAACCCCAACTCCTGTAGGCATGATGAAGGAAATCCAAGTGTGTACAAGACAGCCAATTTAAAAATTTAACTTACACTGTCTTTTTCCAGTCAAGTCACAAGCAGGTTAAAATGTTCACGCATTTGCTACTCAATCCCGAAACACTAATTAACATTCTGAGGATTGCGCCTGCATTGCAAACACGAACTTCATCGTGTTCAGTTCAAGGTGACTAACATTAATTGAGAAGTGTTTGGAGATGCCATTCTGTTGTCCGTGGAAAACAGAACGACTTCGTTTCCTTCACTGTGGAAAATGTTTGTTCAAGGATGTATGTCCTTGCAAAATCGCTATAATTTGAAGGGAATATTGGTGAAAATACCAAACATATCCAAAAACTGAAAGGAAGCAATATTAAGCAGCGACTATTTGCAATATATGTCCTTCAATTTTGTTGGGTCCTGCATGTCAATCGATCACAATTTTAAGTTAGGTAGCACATTCTCAACTTCAGTTAACAAGGGTTTTCACACAAACGTGTTTCTTCACTGTTACATTTGAAAGCTTAAAATCATGCGCTGATACTATCCTTCCATTGATTCAGCATGTCAATCATGCGTTGGACATCTGATTGTAATTTTGAACAAATAAGATAATTTGCCAATGTACTTTTCTGTGCATTTTTATTGAACATCTTTAAGTTTTATTTGGAATGATTTTGCATCTTTGGATATTTAGAACAGCAATTTCCCTGGACTAGTATTCTGGTATTTAAGCCAAGCAGGTGCGCAATCGGATCACATGAATTTTCTAAGTCCCATAACTATTCATGTTGTAAAGGCTGCGGTGCGTTTGTTGATTTCTGTGGCTTGAAAAGTTAGTGTTATATATCTACATGATGAACACTTAAATCCATTTTCTTCGACTCAGCCGTACTCAGGCTCAATTTGTTGAAGAAAATCATTGAATATGCTGCGAGTAAGAGCATTGGGTATTATGCAATTCACGGTGCTTATAATCTCGTCCTAACATACCGCACCCAAAATCTTTTGGTGAACTATACATGAATTTTGACCAGCTTTGCACCACCATTTTATTGCTTGACTTTGTGACACAGATTTCTCACTAGACTATTACGTCTTCCAACCATACGTTTGAGAAGATTTTCAATGATGTGTTTTTGGTAACTTGGAAAGTTTAGCTTGCTATGCTAAAGATTTTAGTAAATTTTAAGTTGCGGATACATCTGTTGACTGCTTCAGTTTCATGGAAAATGCTTTAAATTCCAATGTTTTTCCTGTAGTTGTGTCAACAAGTACCGTCCATTATCCAACACACTTTTCATATTGGTAACCTGGAAGAGGCTAACATCATCCATATCGGCATTTTTTCTGGGCCAGTCTCACCGGGAACAGCCAGAAATCACTTTTAGGTTAATGTTTTATCAGGGAAAGGTTTGCTTGCTTTGCTATGTAAGATGGCTACACGATAATTAACATTTACAGCAGCAATGTCATATTGTTTTCGGCCGCCAATATTTTGAAACTAACTCTCTCTCTATATATATATATATATATATATACATATATGAAGATCCGCGAATGCACATACTTAGGTTTGGGTTATGTATCTTAATGTCTTGACATATTATGCTCTTTTAGAACAGCGACCATTAAATTACATATGAAACAAAGCCCTTTGTCGTTACGTCGAGCAAAAATTAAGCATTTGTCTATCCACTTAAAATATCCTGCTTTTAGAGTCAACTTTTCGCTTTGTTAGCAATTCATGCTGTACACTTTAACGGTTTCATACACCCAATAAACTGTAGAATGAAGCCGTGTCTCTTATTCACTATTTTTAGAATATTCACAATAAACAAACTATATTATTAGCATTAACCTCTGATTGTTAGTAATCGACGTAACAATCCTGAGAGAGAAAGCAATAAAGGAAAGACGAAGTTTACGATATATTTTACGAAACAGTAAGGGGTAGGTTGAAGCTCCGCGCCATAGATTGAGCACAATTGCTGTTGAAGAAACAAAAGTTACACATTTTATACTAATGTGTTCACCCTTTCCAACTTTTTATTACTAAATATACCAATGGGTAAGCACTTATGCTGCTCAATCTTTTACCATAGGTGCTTTAGCCATATTATTGCAAACACGTTTCTCCTGTAAATAGATGCATATTCTATTTTCATATGACACTTGTCTCAACGTTCCTAGGTAACAGGATAGCTGTCAATTCCTGGAAGGTTCTACTGCATACATATACACCCATTGCCTCAGCAACTTTTTCAGCCTATTGACGAGAAAAGCGGCGACATTCTGGATACTTGAGGACGTTTTATCACTTCCAGGAAGCCCAGTTGTACAATGTTTATTCTCCTGTTATTCCTAAAGTGGTCAAATCCCAGACAACTCAAAAAAGTGTTTCGCATGCAATCAAGGCTATACTTCGTTGCGCTTGTTGTTACTAAATTAGTATATTTAAGATGCGATTCACTACTTCTGACCACCTGTGTCCATGCGGTTGCGCAGACTTACAGCAACGGTACCGGAGAGAAAAATATAAATGGGGAGCTGTTACATTTTATTGAGAGTAGACAAACCGGGAGCTTGGTTATGTGTTCCATCTTGTTTATGGACACTATGATTACCAGGCATAACGATGGAAATTTTGAACTGCTTACCTGCACTAATGTTATGAAGCAACATCTAACCAATCGAATCTTCTGAATGATCATATACTACAATGTTTGCATACATTGATCCCTAATTTATTTAAACCGAAACGTAGAAACGTTATTCTTTCAGCGTAACATGGAGGCCATCCTTTTTTATATACCCAAGGTGCTTTGAAATATTTGCGGTAAATTTTTGTGAATTTGATCCAGCCTTAACGCGAAAGAGTGGACAATCTGAAAATCTTTGTTGGTCGCACACCGGGCGAGAAAAATATGGTAAATTTTCCGTTAATTTTCTAGAGTCTTAAAACGAAACAGCAGACATACTATTTACCTTTCTGTGTCGCGTACCAGGTGTTTTCAACCGTGTTCGTGAACAATGGGAATTCCGAATGGCATGTTGCCGGTGTCATGTTTTCAAGAGCGAACAACTAAACCAGTGTGGTGTTTCTTTAAAGAAGTAGCCCAGCATGAGATCTGTTCGGTTTCCTCGTGCGGAAACTTTCAAGTATAAATCTTTTCATCAAAAACACGAGTCGAGGACAAACATACAGTGACAAGAAACACGCACTCCATACTGTGAACTAGTGTAGGATAAATGTAGGAAAGGTAAGTCTTGCAGTGCAGTTAGGCTACATGTTTGCCCTAGTTTCACATAATGAAACAATGCTCCAATGCTTCTCCCTAGGAATTCCTAGTTTTCTGACCTATGCATTTACTTTGCGTGAAGTACACGGTAAAAGTGCCCAAATGGGCTACATATTGTATGGAATGTCAAACATAACATCATGACGTCAACTGAGGTGGTAGATTAATTGCAAGGGATGGTAAATGTATACAATATTTTAATGGATATTAAGGTTAGAAGGACTAGTATTACTCTAAACGATCAGTTGCCTTTAGATATGGTCAGCAGTAAAGAAAACTAGCCTGCAATTGGCCTCTGTACACACACAGCCCAGCTTGAGATGGATAGTTGCTTACGTAATCCGCACGAGATTCACTCAGGAGTGGAATAGATAACCTAGAAATTCTTATCAGAGCCTGTGTGCTCGTACTCAAAGCGTTGCGGCATTCCAGAGCTATTAGATGACCTCGCTTCACTTCTGTAAAACCAACCAAGTTTGTGTTGTTACATTCTTTGAGATAGGCTATTTTTAGTAGAACCAACATATCGTGTGTCATTGATTGAGTATACCTATCAAATAAATTCTTCAATGGTTTTGCAAGTAAAGGCTTAATATGGCATAATAATATAAGCGGGCAACCGGCAAACTACCTAACATAAAACACCAGAGGATGAAGGTACTTAAGAATGAACTCATTGTGCGTTCTTCTTTCATCGATGACAGTGCGGCAGATCTTCTGTCCAAATGCTTGATAGACGCTGTTGAAAAAATCTATTTCGCTGCTCTTCTGCATGTAGAATATGACGGCATGTCTTAGTTGCAAATCGTTTGAAGGATAGATTGCTTATGTTGACGTGGTCCTAGCATGTTTATCAACACTCTTGATCTTTTGGTGCAAGATGCATTTGTCGCACTACAAGGCGCCTATCACATAGGATTCACGATCATATCCGAAATAGATCCATTATGTCGCACCTTTTGAGTACAGTGACGAAGGGTCTGAAATGATTTCAGATGGATCTATTAAATTCTTGAGAGATCCTCGCGCTGGTTTTGCAAGTAATTCCGATTGATTGCTGAAGTTGTCTACATCCGTCACCTTAAGCCTGAACCGTGCGTATGGAAGCAATTCATACTTCAGTTTCTTTTAGCTTGGCCCACATTTCTCGGTACATGATCATTCGATTTCCTTTTACGCTTGTTTACATTTGATTGATCGTGAAAGCGAGGTAATTAATTCCATTTCCGTTGCACTTAATCTACCAATTTCTGATCCAGTAAATTTAGTTAGGATATAGCTGCTTAGTACACACATACCTAAGTTTTTACAGAGTAACAATCAGTCGGTATGATTCACACAGCTCTTGATTTCTGGCAATGTTCAGTTTCGAAGGTGAGGGTGTATTCCTTCTAGAGATGTTCACGAGATCACATCCCTACAGTTAGAGTGAAATTCAACATAATTCACAGCGACAAAATATGCAAAGTAATAACGTTCCTTAAGTTGTTAAATTACGTTAATTATCTTATCTCATAATGCTCAGAGGAAATTCCAATACAATGCTGCGGCTGGGCAGATAATGCCAAATCTACGCAACATCCTCGCCCTATCACAAGTAATTAGCGCTGTTTTAGCCGCCATAGCGAAATATTTAGTTATTCCAAACCACGAGATGTTGCCACTCAGCAGTTGCGCATGGAAAAGCAGATATTTCCCTGAGCACTCGTTCCTAGTTTCGCTAGTGGAATGCGGGGTTTTTAACTCTGACCAATCTGAGATAACATATATAGTGAGGGGTACCTAACCAACCATCGAAGTCGGACTTTGCCATTATAAAATTTGTTGGATTTAGGTATTAACTAATTCGATTGATGTATCTGTAGGACCGCGTTCCGATTTTCAGGTCAGTTTAGCTACAACATCGAAACTTCTTATTAAAGACACCAAACGATTGTTTGTAAGTCTGAACGAAATCGTTAACTAGTACTTCTGTGCCTTCTATAAGGTGGTCACTGACACTCCAAGATTAAGTATACCACCATTAACATTGATCGGCTCATGGGTGTCAAGTTTGAACTCCGTGACAAAAAAGGCTTGTAAAATATACAAAACAACCCTAATTCGGTGAACTAGATAATGTAGCTATTTCACTTGTCAAACTCGGTGTTGCGATATATTCTTTGTTCTACTGAGTGTAAAGTATCGATTGTCATATCGCGACGCAAATCATGCACCCTGTTTACAACAATGATGTATTGCCCGATAAACCACAATTATATGTTCATATAAATGGAGCGACATATAAAATCTGCAACGGTCGACATCCTATTGTCTCGTAAGTTGATCAACCACTCTTATCAACGTTTTTCTGAATGCTTAGTCGTTCATAGCATGCAAACTTGAATTTCTGCGTTATTCAACTGCCTCTCAGGTCAACGGATAGTCTGCAATAGTTAATCCCCACGATTTGCACAAAGTTTTTGATCCATTGTCATTGAAATAGTTTTATCAACATTGATGTCGTCTGGAATAGGGGAACCCCTGTTTCATGTTTCAAATCGTATCTTACAAATGGAACGCAAGTGGTACAGATTCGGAAACACAAAGATGAAACGACAGCAGTTACAAGTAGTGTTGTACAGAGCAGTGTACTTAATCCTATGCCGATTTTGATGTGTGTTAGCGATATATTTGAAGCTGTACGATTCGGAACACCATATATGTTTACCAATGATATTAAAATTATTCAGACTGTTTAACCTGCTAACAAAAACCTAGCTAACAACATAATCCAGCTCTACACCCACGCGCTCTTAAACTTGTGCTCAAACTAGGGAGTGATGTTTAAGACCAATATGTGTCACGCTGTCTTACAAATGCGACATAACATCTAGCAGATCGACCATTGTAATAAGCACATTAGTATATGCTACACCGTTTTTGACCTGGGACTGAAATACTCATGTTCGCTCAAGTTTTACAAACAAGTAGCTAACGTGACCACAAAGATCAGTCGAATCATGGTATGGTATTTAGAACATTCAACGTCAAATATCTACACTCTGTGCATATTCATCGCTTTCATGACATCCTTTAGAATACTGCCCTATTTTTACAGTTGCGCAAACAAACGAGATCACAATGCAATAGAAAATGCACAACAAACACGCATAAAGCGCTTAGTAGTAAATTCATTAGAATTAGAATAATTAGAATTCATTAGAATAAGTGAGAAACTCAAGTTTAATCCCAGCTGGTTGAGGCGGATGAAGCGCAACCTAACCAAATTATACAACATCCTGCACAAGAAAATGCATGTTTATAAACTTAGCATAGCAATACTAAAATCAGCATCAAACTGCACACGAAATAAAGAATATTCGGTAGCGGCATGCAGCTCAAAGACCACCAGATCTGTTAAATCCTTCTTTAACACATATACACGAATCTGGGGCGAAGTTTTGACAGATATCCATGCTAACAATTCAGAGTAGAACTTTCGAAAATGAGCAGCAATATTTCACCGTGCAAAGTGTGATGTGTGTGTGGGATGGCACATAACAAACAGCCAATCGTACAAACAAGGCCTGACATATATATGATACAGAAGCCAGCCTAAAATAGAGAGCAAATCTTGCAATGCTACTGCCCCTAAACTCAACGTTACCTTTTTTCTTTCTCCTACTTAGATATGCCAAAGACAGTTGTCAGCAAGCAGTGTGTTCTGAGGAAGGGATTCAATCAAACACATCACATTCTCCATATTCATTGTCGATTTCCTTATTAGATTTCTTGCGGTTCCTCTCAGATAATCGGTTATTTGTGCTCCTCTTGCTTCGTTTTCATGTGAGTGCCAATACCAAAATCCGATACGACTGTATAGATATGAACCTAGCGGCGAACAAAATGTGCTTGAAAAAACATAATACCCATATATTCATTTTCATATTAATGTTCTCAAGATACCTGTCAAATCTGAAGATATCAACTGCAACCCCAGATAACACATTGAGACAACAGCCAAATTTATTCCCTATCAAACTTCAAACTCGCCTTTCATTACTATCGGACATTTTCCGCACATTCGTGATGGTTGAAATAGAAAACGTTTTTGTCTTGACAAATAATAGAATATGCAATATATTTATTTCTTTATCTAAGCGTCTGTCGGTTTGAATCATGTACCACCATTCTTAACAATCCACATATAGTCGACTTGTTGGGATTGATAGGTGGGGCAGTCATACAACTTTATTGATCTTCCAGTAGGTGACGTCGGATTCTTTTTCCCTGTCGCTACAAATTGGTCCACACTTTCAACAGTCATGCAAGCAATTGTCATATATGATGTGCACTCGTTGGAAGCCGGCAAACTAGTGGCAAACGGTCGTCCTCATGTGATCAGATCTGAGCGAAGCCGGATAACCGAAATATGTGTCAAAAACGCTGACCACGCTAGCCAGGTGAAAGTTGATATATTAACAAATGCACATACCGCTCAGTACCGCTCCATTGCAATATTATAAGCAGGTCCGTACAAGCGGGGACATAAGAAATACTTTGTTGATTACTGAAAGTCAAATAACTCAACGGAGTAGTTAAGCGCAATGCACAATGGTAAATCGGTGATTCTGGAAAGAATGTGTTTGCCGAAGGAATAAATTAAATTGAGTCGCGCTTCTGAACGTCTGAGAGTGTTTCACGAATACTGTATTGAATGCTGTCAGCAAATATAATTGGTGAGTAATATTACGTAAAGATGCAGGGAACTCAGAATATATGGAATATCACAAGGCGATGGTTTCACGGGGAAGAGACGAAGCTTAAGCAACTACCTAAATTACTTTACATTTGACAGCTTGATCTTTGCGTGTTAATAATCGAGGCGTTCTCCAGCAGGACTCACAACCTTGTGTAATGCAAGTGTTTGCCCATGGTCTAGTACATGTGGCTTTGTTCAAATGAAGTCTTCCGATAGTATGCTTAGCTAATCGTCTTTCCATAAATGGTATAATGTTCCTCAGCAGGCTGTCTTTTATATCCGGCACCTTAAATTAGGCTAAAACATGAGAAAAAGAGTGACCTCGCCATTTCTTCTGATCTCAGATTTATCAACGGATTATATGTATACACTAGAGACAATAGTGCACTTGTAATTTCATAGACATTAGTGGATCTGAACATGTCGAAAAAGCAAAATGTTACTTTAATCTCTTTTGCGGTTTCAAATGTTCTGCCGTATGGTATATAGCATTTTACACCTAATATTTGCAGACTGGAAAGGAACACATTTTAAGCAGCAGCGTATTTATGGAGAGGCAGGTTTTCCCTTCTAAACTATCGAACGTTGGACTACTTTGCGGGTAACAGCGCTGGAAACAATTCTAAATTAGCCAAACTTAACGAAAAATATATTACAACCGGTAAAATACCAGCTGCAATTTAAATCCTTGGTTCCTCCTTGCAACAGCTATCATGTCTAAACTTGTCCCTTATATTGAATGACCTCGTGGAGTATCCGAAAGTTTCAAGTTCATTGTAAAGGTGTTCCCGGATTAATGTTTGACTCCAAGAAGTCATCAGCCCCAGAGCTGTGTTGACATTAAAGCATTTCTACCATTTCACTCGCGTTGTGCAACCGTGGGAAAAAATTAATTTGCTCAATGAACATCTCTTAATGCTGATGCACGTGTGACACCAGCAGTTATTTTTGTGAGTATATGTGTGGTGTAACATGCGTCTAGTCGAGGATTCGGGAGACTACAATGTCCGGTGAAAACCCTAGCGTAACATGTTTGCAGAACAAAGGAATGGACAGATATTCTACGGACGGATACATGTAACACAATGGTCTTGTAGGACACTGTCTGTTTGGAAAATCCGCCTGCTAAAATTTGACCAGCTAGTTACCGTTCCACAGCTTCTGATCTATTCTACCTAGGCACCGATAACAAGTAATAAAGCTGACGCAATTTTTTCTGTGTATGAATTAGCCATACCTAGATTTCAGAATAAGGTTGTCAGAACGTAGTAAAAATTAGCAAGACTACAAACAAAGCCAGATGAAGAATGATTGCTACAACCACCCGTTGCACATCAAGCTCGTTCTATTTAATGTGGTCATACACTTGTTAAGAGCTGGATTGAAAAGTTTACTAGATTGATATGACGATGAGGCATGATTGAAATTTTCAGCACTCGTATTTATATGTTATAAAAGTAAACATGCACCGGTGAAGCAATTATAATTTAACCAATGCCACTTCGAAGTAGGACACTGTTGACGCGACCCGTCTAAGCATAAATAAATTCAAATTAGTTAAAATTACTGCATTCCTCTTTACGTCGGACCAGGCGTGCATTCGACTGTTTTATCCTTTCTACTTGTGTTCAACTTTAATAACAGGTACATTCACGCAACTTTTCCTAAGACATGCCAATATTAATATTACTGAGTAACTTATCCAGTTGATCCAAACTATGATTTAACAAAACGTGGATATCGAATAAAATGGCAATCGGTGCAATAAAATTCAAAGGATGGTTGGTTGTTATTTTTATATCATTATCCATGTGAATGATTAATGATTCAATAAATAACTCCTTGGTTTTGGACGGCTTGCAAATATCCTCCATATCCGACCGAACGATTTTAACAATCGTTAAATTTTATACTAAATCTCCATCATTCGCTGAGCTTGCATGTTAACTGTTTCAGTAGCATTTTAACCTAGATCATCTCACATCTAACCATGGTAATATATAATGTTCATGCATTTACCTTCCACTGAAGCACCAGAACCCAATCCTCAGTGCCGTCGATCCTTCTCTCGATTGTCTTTATTGGTCGCTAGCTAATTAAACGTTGTAAATGGCCCTACCATTTCACAACTTACTGTTTTTAAGAACGCTCATGTTAGGAACATTGAGCAGCAGAGCTTTCGGTAGATGTCTGCTGCTGAAAATTCTCAGTGACTTGAGTCCCACACATTCATAACTGCCACGTATCAGAGATCTATGCTAGGGTGAAACCAAATTTGTTATTCAACTGTTCTCTCTCCGTGCTTGTTTAGATAGAAGTAGCTGAAAATTTGTAAAGACATGAAAGTAGTCTATTGTCAAACAGTAGATCCGCCGAAACGCATTGGGAACTATCTTATTTCTGTACAAGGGAAGTTTGTTTTGAGGACGCACCTGTTAATCTACAGCTAGGATTGATTAGCTCCACATTTAAAGCTGATTTTCGGTTACCTATTTGATGACATGTCTCTTATGCCTCTACATTCTTTCTCACAGTAGGAGTGCGTGGAATCGCCACTAAAATACTCCGATATCTTACCATTGTCAAATAGACCTCCCTACATTTATTTTAGTTTCTAGCTCATAGGCGTGACATCTGCAAAGATTGGAGCTCGCGGACAAACCTTCACAAAGATATGAATCCTGCTATGGTGTCACCAACTGCGAATACGAATTGTTTTGTACATCTGTATTTATCATTTGACCATCTATTCGGAAACTACTCATGTGAATAGATGCATTTGTTTTTGTATTAGAACAAAATTTGCAGTTGTTTTGATGCTTGCACTGAATGGTTAGTTGCATTGAAATTCAATTTGTCGGACAAATTGTAAATGAATATTTTAGGAAATTTTTATAAGACCGGTAAATTTCTTTAACAGTTGGTTCACCAAACAGCAGCCATAGCTTTTCACATTTGGAACTGTCCGTAAAGCGGTCTATCCTAGTTCCAAAATGAAATAACACAATGGCATTGCTTTATGTGACAACAATACCGGTGGCTTATGTGAGCCATTTGCTCGTTTTGTGCAAAGGAGCATACGGTTATTAGTAAAAGCAATAGTAGAAGATAGTTTCACTTTTGGCATCTCACAGCCCAGCGTTGCACGATTATTTTCCTCGGCTTCTGCACTCCTCCGGTAAAAGTCGCCTAAACAGAGTGGTTGATGATCGATGCTATATTCAGCGGGTCGTTGAGCCTAGCAAGTGGAGCTTGGCAGCTCGCAGTGTTGTGTTGTTCATTGAGTTTTTGTACTTTCTAACATACTGATGGAATCTAGTGCATATGTCGAAAGCGTTTAGTGTGAAACCTGAACCGTTCATCTCTGATCCACCTGGTAGCGAATCGCTAATCTGAGGCCAAAGTCTCCAAATCTGGATCGAGAATTTACACTCCTACACTTTTCTGCTGACCATGTAACAATTAGGTTTATGATCGGCGACGCTAGGTAGGAGAATATATTTTCCGCGTCATGTTCCTTCGGGTTGGCAAAGGCATTTACAGATGAGGTTAAGTAATTGAAGTTAGCCGCCATAAAACTCAACTTACCAATCTCCTTCCCATTGCAACTGTTATTTGTTCAATTTGCTGCTTTCACCGCTAGGATATCATTACCACATGGTGTCGGGTAGCATTGCTTCATCATCACGTGTTATACACACACTGTATTATTCAGATATGCGTCGTTAAGTTAGCACTTAAATTAAATGAAATCAGGGGAAAGCACAATAAGTAAGTTTTCTCGGACATTTCTTGGCGGCTTACCTCTCCGACTTTTTAAATTCCCAAATGTTGCTCTTACTGTGTATGCTGGGATGCTGCCTTTTCCATGATATGAGGAAATATTAATGGACGATAACGTTGTTGAAAGCAAGGACGTTCACGATATATATATATATGTATATATATATATATATAATATTCGTACATATTGATAAGGGAGCAATAATTTGTGACAGGTTTAAATACAAATGCTTGCTAATTCGCGCTGTACGGTTAGGGTGAAATTTATAAGCTAAAATAATCCTGGATAAAATAAAACGAGAGCGACATGATTTAATATTAGGTTTGAAGTAATACATAGGTGTAAAAATGCCGACCTAAGTTTAAGAGGATTATGAAAACGACCACTGTTTTCTCTGCATTAATGTTACCATTTGAAGGGCATAGGCAAAATCACAGTTTAAATGTGACATGATATGGTAAATGTGTTTGTTGAATTCGAGTAATGTAAGGGCAGATCTACATGCGCTGGGAGGGACCTCCATAGCTGGGACACAAGCAGGAAGAAATATTTTTTCGAAATTGCAGCCGACTGTACTACTTTGCTAACTGCAACTCCTGACTTGCTTGATATATGCTTTCACTGAGGTACAGAAGACAGTGGCATGTGTGGATGGGTTTTAGGATCTCATACATCGTTATGATATCTCAATAGACGCCGTAACGTCCGGTGTATGTTTTTAGAGACCCCAACCTGAATGTGTAGGGAAGGTGGGACAAAATCTGACGTTGTTCATTGCCCAGCATTTGGTAGTATCGAGCGCGGTGAGGAGGTGTTTCAGCTAGGGTTGCCAAGCCTTGATAGCGTATACCGTTTGCGGCGTCATGTACCAGCCAAGCCTAATCGGAAAACTCTGGCGTCAAAACTTCCGAACACTCCAGGAAGAAGAAAAGTCGCTGGTTCGGTTACTCTGGCGCCTCTTCAGTGTATTAAACAACCAACATCATCCTGCACGAGCTCGCTGAGATCGCACTTGTCTGGCCCAAGTACAACTTTCAAAGCATGTTTCTGGAACTGTAAGTTTCATTTAACCTCCATTGCAAAGCATATTCACACACCGCATGACATACACTAAGTGATCCAAGACGAGGTTAATACCGCCTTTGTCCTCTATCGACCGCACGCTGACGCATCAAAGTACGTGATAATCATAGGCAATTAGGAATACAGTCGCATCCAGCCTGATTGTCGTATCAATACGCAACACAAAGCAGCTGGAACGAACGGAAACGGAGGAGTACGCTGTCTTTCACGTGTTCAAGGCCCGATGCAGCAATGAGGCAACCACAATGCAATGTTAATCGGACTCAGCACAATCATGCAATCACCTTTTTGCTTTTGTAAAGTATTACTACCCGTACAACATTTTTTCTTTTACATTTTTCTTTCTGATTTTGTTGCTGGTCTATATTAAAGCAGATATAATACACACATGCGGAGCTAGTGGTAGAAATTTTGACCCTGACCTGTTTTTGTGAGTACTGTGGTGACGTTTGTTCAGATTTTGGCACTGGTTGGTGTTGTACCGCAGCATTTTCTCAATGGACCATGTGTACGCTTTATCCAGGTTATCTTGTAGGGATGTGTGATGCCCCAATGGGTTATAAGTCGCCACAGCTTTATATCATCAGTAACTATAGGATGCTTGAAGATTAGACACTCGCACGATCACTTAGTCAGACTAGGAACATGGGTGACCAGAGTACGAACCCGGAGGTACCATCTGTCACACAAGTGCATGTTCTGTTTTAAATGTGTTAAATTTTAATTCGTGCCCCTATTGTTAAAAGTGAATGTTCTGCTTCCTAAGCTGTGCTTTTTAAAATGTCTTGCATTCTTCTTCAGATTCCTGGAACGCAATCGTGTAAAGGTTTATAAACATAACAACTTAGAGGATGAAGCAATATATTCTATCCCAAATATCCTTTTGATTACTTCTTCCTCAATAAATGCTCATTAATCCAGGAATGAGGTCCAGGTTCCTGATATTTGCATAGCATTACGTACGTATTATTTTAAGCTTGCATGACCCATCTTCGTGTTTCCGGTAGTATGAGGCATTCAGTCAACTTGTAGTAGTTTGGGACGGTTGCTGTTGTTAAACGACACAGGTTGGCCAACCTACCGTCCAAAACTGGTTCGCCCATATTTTCATGACCTCTCCATAGGCATAAAAAGACGCTGACCATGATAGAGGATGGCATTTGGATTAAAACTGTGTGCTGCTCACCCGAAAAGACTGTGTTTTCGTGCGAGCAACAACGATTTTCCTTCTTTTTCATCGACTGCGGTCCAGCGAATCGAATTGACTGGGGTTCTATTCAATGGGAATCGCTGTCCAAAATTGAGATAGCGCGTCGCAATCCATTCACACAAGGTGTACATGAAGTTTTCCCCACTCTATTTTGTATGTGATTGTAAATGTTTTTATTTATCAAACTGAGTGGAGATGTACGGGATAAGTGTACGTTTTTACCAGTGTAGAGTGTTTGCTTATTTACGACCGAATGATAAATAGTGTAGTTTAGCCGGAGCATGCGCCGCAAATGAGCATGTTAGACAAACCTAATACAAATCAACGTCAGTTATTTCCATGCAGATTGTGCCAGACGCAACGGCATCCTACCCCCGGTGAAATATGGCTATGTGCTCTATGGAAGTGTTAAATTGGATGATAACAAATTTGGCCATGGCTGCTACCTCAAAAGAGAAAATCAGATGAACTGACTATGCCTCTCTGCACACTATGCCGATGAGGATAGTCCTCAGTTCAAAGCAGTAATCCAGTCACTTTCCGGTTTACTTGACTCCCTTAACTTTCCCTAATCAATTCAACTGTTCAGTATACTTGGTTTAAGTCAAACTATCTCAATCAGAACATCACTTAACTTTGAGCAGGGCATATCATTTTGCAGCCATCAGGTTTCTAACATCGCTGGTGACTGACAAGCACTGCAACTCTGAATAACACTGGTGCATTGTGAAATTGGTAGTTACCCATTTGGAAATCATTTCATTAAGAAAGGTTAAGATAAAATACACCAGACCGCAGCCAATCAAGTATACACGATATATTTTCCTTATGAGCAAGTGGATTCTTTCCCATTGTTCTATGAATGCATCCTTATGTAACTGAAGGAAGCAAGAGGCCATGGATTTCGGAACCGGTAGGGTAGCCTTGTAGACCTTACACCATGCATTGTATGTGCTTGGAATTGTATTAATGCCTATTAGATAACACTGTCAGCTTTCCACAAAGCAAATATTTATACGCTAAGTTCTCCAATTTCCTTGCAAAAGTCATATCCTGCTTTGAAATTGTTTGCTTAGCAGACTATTTCAAGCACACGTACCAACGCTACTAAAAACCCAAACTTACATCTTAAAAGAACGAATGGCTTTGTCGTGTTCATATGTTCTACAATTTTAGGGTTGATAAGAAATTTTGTTTGACGGTTGTGGCTGGATTGATGGGATGGATCCCAAGCTGTTTTTACGATAATAGCCCGGCGATACAAGATCATATGCTTTTGGCTGCACGTCAAACAGTGTGAAGTCCTAGGTAGTGAAACCATTCATTAATTGCACCGTGAGCGATGCTGCATGCTGTCATTACACCGATTAGATGGCTAGATGAATATCTATCGAGTGGTTTGGGATTTTCAACTATTTGTTTGGTATATCCCGCATTTTGTGTGTTTTTGCTAATATAAGACAACAAACTAAATTAATTTTGCAAACAGGAATTAGGCCTCAGCTTGTATTTGAGTTTTTAAATTCCTCCGAGCGAATGAATATCGTCTGCACTGTGCTATAAAATACATATGCACCTGCGAGAGCGAATTTACAAAGAACAAGTGAATATATGCTTAGACTTGCTCAATTTGAACTCTGAAAGTCCGGAAAACTCAGTAAGCTTTTATCAGCTTGTTTACCAAGACATAGTATAGTACATCAGCGGTTTCATAACAAACGCCAAAAGATTTTGATTTTAAATTATAAAATCTGACGTATTAATTGTTAAAAAGAAAATTGTTTGCTAATTCCCCCGTGGGATGGTCAGCATGAGGACCACAAAATGGAGACAATAAAATAGGGTAATAAAATGCACCGCTTATTGTTTGAACCAGCACACGATTCTTATGAAAGCTGGCGTAAAATGGGACGACTGGTGATGTACCTTTTGTCACATTTTTTTATCTCCAGATGTACACAGGGTATATTCCATTAGGTTGGTGTGTTTAATTAACTTCAAGGCGTTATTTAAACATAGGCAATGTGATGGTGGAAACAATGTAATAAAGGATGGCTTTCCAGCTTTGATACACATGAATAGAAAAAAGTAGGCGACATTCGAGGAGGCTGTATTATTTGCTTTAGTTATCACATAATGGGTATTAAAGAACGCAAACGAATTGGTAGCTACTTATTTCCAAGGGTTAAATTCCCTAAAATGGCCCACAACTTTATGCTGGTTTACGCAAGAGAAAGCTGAGTTCTACATCTCTAGAGCAGTTATACCTCTAACACACGATGCAAGTTATTTAATAAAACATCATGGAGCAGTTTCCACAATTTATGTACCCACGGATTCCATTAGCATGGACGGTCTACAGTGGGTGATGGAACAAAACTTTTGGCGCGCATTTTTATTTTTGTGTGAATTTACAAAAGTTTCCGACTTGCTGCATAGCTTAGGTTACAATGCCCTCTACTGTGTACTTGAGGGCAAAATCGGATTTGGAAATCATGCAGAATGAAGGCTGCTAAGTTGTGTCGTGTTCATGCTTACGCAAATGGAAAAATTCAATTTTCGCATTTCTGTCGCCTGTATATCCAGAATAAATAGCAAACTGGTGCGTTTAACGAAATTTCCGACTTTTTCACATTCGGCTAGCTGGCTTAATAAGTGGCGTGATACTTCTTCCCAAATCTATGACTCAATGTGACAGGCATGCACTTGCTTGAGCGATTTTCCTGATCAGAATAAATGTGTACACGCAAGTGTTCGCATATCGATTGGTACTGTTTCGTATCATCAATTTGTTATGCCTCTTTTAAGCAACTACATAGGAATAATGACCGAATATTCATATATGTTCCTCAGATAGAAATTCGACGTCATTTTTTACGACAAGCGGGCTAAAATTGGACGACAGATGACTGTGGATAGCTACGCAAGGAATCGGTTTGAGGTCTAATCAATCCAACTGACCGTAACACAATTTGAGTCACTGATTCGACATTTCCTTGCGATAAATACCTGTATATTTATTCCCGACTATCGAGACCTACGCATTCATAATACAATTTTCTGTTTCAACATGTAATCAGTTATTACAACCACACTTTATATCTTGGATTTCAAGAATCTATTCACTTACGTTATCAAGAAACATATTTGATCAAATAGCGAGTGTCGCATATCTGCCTGTACAAAAATCATTATGCCTTCTTTGATGTGCCTCGTGTAACATCATGAATATACATTATAATTTTTTTTATTTTTAAAAATGTCGTACGTTGAGAAAAGATGAGGGAAGATGACAAGCACAGTGCCTTGTGTTTGCAAAAATACTACTTATCTTGCATAAATTTGAATTGTTCAGCAACGGTGCGAATAACTTATGTAGTTTGTTCCTCCACCTAGCGCAATTTGCACTTCAGACTGCCGATAACATTTATTACTTAATTATGTAATAGCCTTTTCAAGTACTCACGTAGACTCGGTCAACTTAGTTAAGGACAATTTATATTAACTAAACGAACATATGACTTACTCGGAAACAGAATAGATTAGTCTGCCTAGCGGTCCCACGTAATGTTCAATGTTAATTGTGCGAAATTCACTTCGTTACTTTTAAACATAACTGTCATTTTTCTTCTTTTATTTAGCACTGAACCCCCTAAACCCATTTCCTCTGTATAATAAACGCGCATGATTTGGAATTACTGCTAGTGACCGCGACAGTTTGCAAATACGGAAATTTCTGCCACAAAGTTGTTAGTGTTTACTTCCTAGTTAAAATATGATTAGCAGGAAGCAATCATGAAATATAAACATGCAGTTGCAATAGATGTGTTCCCCTGCAAACATTAATATCTTCAGTTTAAAGTGATCTACCTAAATAAACGAAACTGAAGTTATAAACTCTATATTCGTTATTTCTGCTCATCTAATACGTAGGAGGATGCAAACTATGGATGGTAAGCGTAAATTTCTCAAACATTTGAGCATCATCCGAATATTTGGGATTCACTTTGCTGGTTTTCCACATGCAGTTGAAGACCAGGCGACGGATCAGTTGATGATAGCCCACGTGCTGAGACCATCAGTGGTACACTTGAATGTCCACTACCTCGATGATTTAACTGCTATTGTGGTTCCAATGAATACGCACAAACTATCTTTCGTATTTTAACAGACTTATCTAAGCTGTTTGCGATGCGCTCAGAATAATGCTGTTCAAGCGATACAGTTAACCTTGGAATATATTTTGTACACTTTACGTAAATGCTCTTGCTGTGACCAAGCTTATAATAATCAGCGTGCGAGCTCAAACGCACAAGTCATCAGATATTCTACAACGTCGCTAGTCATATGAATTTCATATAAATCATTGTCTTGCTTACAGTCTATTTGGTCATTTATTCACATAAGCTCACTCCTTTAACTAGTTGCCTCACATGGCATAATGGTGCTTCCACTGGTGTTTTTCGAACCAGAGCTATGGATTGTGAGATGTGGAAGACAGCTTTTCAATGCCTTGCGTCGTCTTATCGTCATATGCTGCTAAGTGAAAACTACGTCATTCAATCTACTCATTATCCTGGCAGAGATTCTTGCCTGACGATTCAAGTGACAGCACCGTATAGGTTGTATTCTTTGTATAACTGCTCAAACGGAGACATAATTTTGTCTAAATGGCTAATTATTGCAAATTATTAATTACGGAATTCCGCATCAAGTGATGGAAAGGACTCATACTGGATACGTGTACCGTGATCACCTGCAAATATTGTCAGTCCAGGTGACTTGGAGTTGAATAATTACATGTTGTAATTAGCATGTAATTTCTGAAATTCATAAGTATAGTATTCACACACGTAAACCTAGTCGAGTGCAAGTCGTTACAACGTCTCATGGAAGAAAGAAGATTAGAATAACTGACTGGCTGGCTAGCCGAAAGACCCCCGTGGGGTTAAGTTGGTGCTTCGGGTCTATCCTATTCCAGAAACTAGTTCAGAAGCAAGGTTTCAGGACGTAGTGCGTTTTCGCATGGCAAACTTTCTTCTCAATGGCCAAAATTATCTGGTTAACAACGCTGCGACGTCGCGGTTGCGTCCCGTCAATCCCGAAGAGAAATTTATTTCGCCGGCATTCCAGACGGCTATACTGAGAAATCAATATCAGTCTGATCTAAGTCTCGATGTAACCAAGGTTGCTAAGCTTGTATAGTGTATTCAACGTGAGGGCGCACGTAAGAATTGTGCATCATGCGGAAGATGGATGGGTCGAATCTTCTGTATGCTCTCCGCAGCAAGCCGTTGTGCTGGTTGGCTCTCTTCGCAGCTACCTCTGACTGCTTTGAACAGTTAAGTTTACGTGGTATAAGCACCCCAGGGTCGCGTGCTTGGGAAGTAGTTTGCAAGAAACATTACCCAAGCCTGTACACCAAGTCATGGCTAAGACGCAATTGAACATCGTGACATCCTTCCACCTTGAACGGTAGGGTATTCAAAACAAACCAGATTGAAATGGCGGTGAGGTCATGGTGGAGCTTTTCGTGGCCGTTCGGTTAATGGATCGCTCGTCATAACTTGCTATCGTCCGCAAAGATTAGGAAATTGAAGCAATTTCCCCCGCCAGTTGGTTAATGAAAATCAAGAATAGACTGGGCCCGAGCACCGAGCCTTGTGGTACGCCGCACTCCACCTCAATTGCGTCGGACAGTGATTCTTGTACTCTAACTTCCAACCGAAGTTTGTGCAGGAAATTGCCTATCCAACGCAGCAGTGGGTCACCAGAGCCATAGCGCTGAAGGTTGTGGAGGAGAATTCGGTGGTCTAAGCGATCAAACGTTTTGAGAAATCAAGGTCAATGACAACGACACCTGCTCCACCATCAACTTCAGCCCAGCTATTGCGTGCATTTAGCAGGTTCGAGGTACATGAGGACCTTTGTCAGAATATATGTTGCTCTGGTGTTTATATGTTTTGATTTTTCAGATACCTCATAAATTCGTCAGTGATGATAGACTCCATAATCTTGAAAAGCACGGGGAGTATCTTTAACGGACGGTAATTGTTTTGGTCAGTACGACCACCTCCCTTGTGAATAGGAGTGATAGTCCCTCGCTTCCATAATGTTGGTATATATTCCTCCTCCATGCAGCGTTGACAGAATATAGCCAGATGTTCCGCCAGCTCACTGGCTGCCGCCTGTCAAGTCGCATGTTCTCGACAGCAGGAGAGCTGTGGATACGTAGGGACAAAAGTTTTGATATACTTTTGCAGTAAAAGTAACATTGGATAAATCCGCTGGTGGGACAAAGGCAACAGGGATAACCGTTGCGTCCGATAATCTCTGGCACGTTTGTGAGTAATGGAACCGTAAGAGATCAGCTGCTTCCGTTGCTGATCGCGTGCACCCGTCAGTCTTGATCAGTGCAGGAATTCCGCATCTCAACTTACTAGGGCCATTAACATGCCTGTATAAGAGTTTGCAGTTCGTGCAGTATCTCCTCATTAACTCCTGCTGATGGGTCACCTCGTCCATGCAGATCAAGCTCACACAGAAGTTACGCTGTGCCACATAGGCAGTCCAGGTTTCGGGATTCCGGAACTGCTTGTGAGCACTCCATGCCAAGTACCTTATGGATAAGCATTTGCGTGTTATGCTCCTCAGAAATGACTTCCTTCTCCTTTGACGATGGAAAGAGTTCTGTTCAGACGCGTGTGTTACCAGTGTGGCAACTGGCCATTTGAAGTTGTCCCAGGCGATTTCTGCCCAGACGTTAGTCATCTCTTCTGTCGTTGCTGACGCGATCAAAGTGTTAAAAGTGTAGCGACAGGTTTACAAATCCAAGCAGCATAACTACACACATGATTGGCATTATCCAGTTCCAGATTTTCATGTTACTATGACTTCCATATGACAGTTAGATTTAGCATAGCCTACAGAGGGACCAGGGGCAGATTGCGCTGCACTACAAACAGCTCCATCCACAACTTAATGTGTAATGTAAACCAGAAAGAATAAGGCCGAATGGTATGTGGATGATAGCCAGGTTTCAGCAACTGAACGGGTCCACACTCCTTCAACATGCACAGCAGTATCACTCTTGCAGTTTTACATGCGGAAACTTGCACACCAGACTACATAAAGCGGTGGCAGTTCTTTATCTACTCCACAGTGAATGGAACCACTCTTTGAGAGTAACACAGTCACGAAGACGTGCACCACCAACACCACCAAGGATACACATTCTCCTGCAGCTAATCATTGAATTGGATGGTGTTAATTAGGTAGCCACCTTGTGAACATTCACGCAACACTTCGCCTCGCCAGGAAAATTAAACAATGAACACAGAATTCGAAGAATAATCATACAATATTACACGGAATATGCAGCAGGAAAGCAGCACTGATTAAATCAGCTGGAGTAGAACACATTCTATCCATATTAAGAAGAGTTAAGTTAAATGGACTTCCAACGGTGTTGAAAAAGCGTGCCGTATGCAACATCAACCTCATAATGAGGCACGCATATACACAACCATATACACATTCATTCACACACATACATTCACTGTTCTGGCAAACTTCCTGTATTTTTGTAAGTTTCCGGAACACCCTTTGTCCTATTCCTTTGATTATGCCTGTGTAGGCACGACCTGCGTATACAAAATTAAACGACTTAGTTACATGATATAGATGGCGTACGCCAGTGGCGCACAGTGTTTGCAGTAAAATTTGTACGAAACGCAGTGTTCTAAAGGTACCTCGGCGTTTTTAATGCCGACGCCTTACCAAGTGAAGGCAGAGGCTGTTTGGAACAGACGATTGAGCAGGTAGACCATGGTTATAATTTGCTCTACATATTTATTTAGTTTTAACTATGTATACTATGCACACTGGGCGTCACGAACACAAGAGCACCCAAGACAAACGTAGCCAAATTGCCATATTTCTTTTCTGCCGCCCAAATAAACAGACCTCTACTAGAAAACAATTCAAGTCCTCATTTGTTTATCGAATATATGATTACTCAGATAACCGTTAGTTAGATGACCTCAGTGCATACATCCCTCCCACTTTTATGGTGACTTAACCCATCCTTATAATCTGTGTCACAGGTCATAGGTTGGATTGTCCTGACTGATACATGAGCCCTGCAGTATTCGCCCACTTTGTCCAAAATAATACACAGGCAGGGACGAATTCCATCCACGGGACCTGAGAATTTGGACTCAGGTTGGCGAACGCAGCCGACAAATTATGTGTTCAGTGAACATGTAAATGGATTCGATGTGTCTAGACAAATATTTACACAACAGCAATAACGTGTTCAACGAAAGAACCGTACTGAACGAAGTAAATGTAAGATCGTGTGGATTTATAGAATTGCATTCTTAGGTTGAGATAACATATTTCATTCACTACACTCAAGTTTATTTGTCTATGTGCTGGATTCCAAATGATGCTCGAAAGGCTGTTTAGATGGAGATACAATTTTGTTATTATTATGTAAGGAACTGCGTAGCGAGCAATAGTTGTATGGTAGTAACTATTCCACCACATTATAAGCCGACAGGTCAGAGGCGTACAACAATTAGAAACTTCCAGATAGTTTACCTTTAACATTGCGATCAACAAATACATTTCCCGCACTAGTTCCCTGAGCGAATTTGAAATAAAACGAATAATGAGTGACAAATTCTCATTCAGTAGTAGTAGGTTCATAGTGAGAATCCTGCGACCCGAGCTGCGGTCATACTTGACAACCGGGAGAGGAAACCGCGGACTATCAGTTATATTGGCTGTTATAAATTACCAGTAGAATGAACATTTTCTTACTAATCGGGTGCTCATTTTGGCGGCAGAGAAGCTTAAAATTGGCAAGTGTATTATCTAGTTATTCACTATCAGCTAACTGAACGGCCCAAAATCTAAGCGAGTGGGCGCCACGCTTTCACTTTCCTTTGCTCCGAATGCCTTTGATTATGGTTTCTGACGCCACTTTGAAAATGGCTTTAATGATACTGACATCCATTGTTTCTAAATAGAGTATCAAAGAGAAATTTACACGTATCTAATATACTGATATTACGACTTGGATAGAAGAGTGTTTTGAAATTGTGAAGTGTATGTGAGCAATATTTTTTTCCAAGAACCAGTTCGACGTATCCATTTGCAACATATTCTCCCCCTGCCTTTTCGTATATCTTGAGTATGGTACAATTATTTAACAGTCGTTTTTTAACAGTGCGAGTCACATCTGTGCGACCAGTCTATTATTTGATAAACTTGGCCTCTCATCTTGCTGTGGAAACGCTATGTCATAACGACCGCTAACTCACTTTACGTAAGTATCCATGTGTTTGAGTGCACACCTGTCGTTCTCGGACATGGCCAAACTGGGACTGTCAAATAGGTGAATTCCGTTTCATACATTTATTCGAATAAATGGTGTAGGTCGGTAGTTTCGCGGAGAACCGAATTTATCTTCTGTAAGTGATCCACTACAATTGACCCTGATTAATTTGCTCGGACCCAACCCTATCCAGACCAACGAGGTGCTAACAGCAAAAGGATAACTGGTGCTCCAGCGTCTCTGATTCAAAGCCCAGTGCAGACATGGGTTATCACTTCCGAACATAGGGTCTATCTTCCCCTTCGGTAATGGAAACCGTAAGTCGCATTAGTGAGGTAAGTTGTATAAATGATATATCCTTGTGCCCGTTCAAAGTGTTTCAGAAACGGCTGACTGAATTGACAGTCTAATCTGACTGCCTCTTACCAACTATCGCTTGAACAGTTACACTAACCAACAGCGATTTTACCTGGCAGAGCCCAGCGACGGTACTAGGTTAAATGTGTTCAAGGTCCATCGAACCCCGATATTTTAAATCAAACGGAAATCGATCAGTGAAGTGTATGACCCGTTATCTACCATGGCTAGTGTCCGAACGATGCCAGCAGGACCTGAGAATAGAACGGGCAATACGCCGTGAAACAGCAAGCTTTACGGTATGACTTAGAGCGGAAGTAGATCCTTCGGTATTCAATGACCCGGGGTTCTTTCTTACCCTGATCAGCATGCAGCAACTGGTGGTGAAGTAGCCCACACTTACTTAACCCTAAGTGGTATCTTGACCGAGAGCTGTGTAAGTCATGGTTCCATTTGAGACAGTTGACACCATCGGTAAAAATAACAGAATGCTAGATCCTCGGGATCATTAGGTATTCGAAATTCAATACATTGGTCTAAATGCTAATGTCCTTCACAGGAAATGCATTTAAGCGCAGGCCATTCCACAGATAGTATAGCGTTCAATTAAGCGGCACGAGCTAGCGGATATAACCGCTATTTATATTAATGCCAACAGCTGATTCGAAGGGGCGTAGTATAAAGAACAGGTAACTGTTAACCACGGCGGTTGTTTTATCCATGAACTCCGTCAAATTAATAAAATTTGGTTCTTATTCCGTCCGAATGACCCTAGTGGCATGTTCGGTCCATTTGAATTGCAAATGGCTCGGCAGTCCTCTAAATATAGTGCTAACTGTTCGTGACGCGTTCAGATCAGCTTTTATCTCAACGGCATCAGAATTTAGTGACAGGACCCTAGTACCACAGATAAAATGAAGAGGAATGCAAAACTGTTGGACTTGATGTTAGGTGTATCAGTTAAAACATTAATACAGGCCCCCGCTATAATACGAGATGGTTCGAAGCGCTTGTACAAAATACTCATTGCTTTTTTAAACATTTAACCGGTTCGAAGATCAAACAGCTTTCGATGGTTTTTTGGCCTCACCACAACGGTAAGGTATGAGATATGAAAGTAGGATCATCGGATCGGAAGTTGTTTGATTTACGTTGGCTTCAATCGTCGCTTAATACTCACTGCCGAGCTAGATCACCATCAATATGATCTACTCTCGCTTATGGAAACAGGACGTCGTGTTAGGAAAATAGCGGTTGGATTTGGGTTTAGCAAAATATTTAGTGGCATCTTGTGAATCTAAAAGTATATTTGCACCGGGATCTCGAAACTCCGAAACTGGGATTGCCAACTGATCGTCTAAACGCACCATGGACGACATGCACCGAGCGTAAGTTATCTACTTTTAGGCAGATATACGTAGAGCAGCATCAGACGAAAGATCATAAACACTGTGAGGTAAAGGATCTGTCCCTTTTGTTAACCGACTGATCCGACTTAACATGGTGACCCAAACAATCATCATTTTATATTGCTTAACCTGCAGACACATCATGGTAGGAGCCGACCCCAGCATTCTAATCCGGGTCTCAGCATGGTGTGGTTTCTCAGCTTCAGTAATATCATCAACAGCATAACACTCCAAAGCATCAAAATCAGAAACAATAATTATTGCACTACGCAACAATATAAAGACTGTACGAATCCTAGAGTAGATACTCGCATGAAACAAGGAAACCGTAGGCTAATAAACCCAAACTCTAGGAACTGTCTGGGCAGAGAAATTAACACTTATATTCCTGTTAATATGGTTTTATCATTCAAGTTAAAACAGTAATCAGCTTACGAATAAGTTGGTAA
Organism: Dicrocoelium dendriticum; assembly: GCA_944474145.2. NCBI lineage: Eukaryota > Metazoa > Platyhelminthes > Trematoda > Plagiorchiida > Dicrocoeliidae > Dicrocoelium > Dicrocoelium dendriticum. The sequence continues at coordinate 7,136 of CALYDF020000561.1, read as the reverse complement.
TCGTAATGGGAAAGAGCGGCAACTGGAAATAGTGCAGCGGAGTGGAGAAAAGTTACAGCGCTACGGTTTGCTAATCGACAGTCTGTCAAGGCCTAACTGTTTACCTTGGATAATCAAAGATATGCCAGTAATGCAACGTGAAAACGTAAAGTGTTTCATTCTGCAAGAGTTTTGAGCAAACGCGTAAATTTCTTTAAGGAAATAAGTAAAAGCTTTAGGAAAAGGGGGTTATTATGAACTCAATATGTATACCAGTTTAGGTGAATATGCAAAGTTTATTTTGGACTTCACACGCGCCAAGACAATTTGCCGACCCGAACGGAGCCGGAATTGATAACAGCGTTGGTGGAATGGTTACTAATTCTGAGGGTCGTGTGCCATGTCTCGCACTGTTTTTGTAAATGTTTCTATATCTCGACCTCAACGGCGCAACATGCCAGGTACTTATTCCTATTAAGCTGTTCCTCCTTATATGCGCCGTTATCTCAGTGTATGGTTACACGGTCCCGGGCACTCGGATACTGGAGGCAACGACGGACTTCGTGAACTTAAGGTCAACAGGGGACTTCATCTCAGGATGGGTAGCGTTTTAAGATGTAGACATCAATAAGCATAATAGTATTTATTTCCGTCTCGGGTTCTTGAAAATATTAAGACCAATATTGATAAAATTATCGTCAAGAAGGCAAGCATGCCAATGATATTGTAATGACCGAAGGTCGCTACTGGAGTTTGACGTTAACAAAGTAATCCCCACGAATTGAAATCCTAAACACCCTCGTTTTATAACTTTTTGAACCTCTTTTGCTTTTTAAATCATCTTACTGCCTTGACGCAAACTTTACATTGCCTATCCTTTACACACAGGTGGATGTATGCCAGAATGATTGCATTGGTATATAGCATCTCGTGCTGTCATTGAATGTAGGTTCTCCACCCACCCTGATTCAGTCCAAAGCGTCAACTAGGTGGACAGCAGCCGTAACAGCGCCTGGTTTAAGTTAAACACCATTTAATCGGGGAAAGTCATCAGCAAATGTAGACAGTCAAATTCAGCCGAACTATCAACCGGAATATGTTATCTTCACATCAAACATGAACAATACTGGGCATCATCTCTATGTTACTGATCTCCGTCACGGAGAGCACACCCACCCACCCACGCACCAACACTAGCACACCCGCTTCTGCGTTACGCACAACCAGCCTGTTGAGGCAATGCAACTGCCACGGGATTATCAGGTCTAGGCAACACGATTCACCGATAGACACATGATGCGTGTCTGTCGTTGGATCATGTTTCCTATAATACGTAAGCTTTTATGGTTTTACAATATGAGTGGATGATTCAGTCTACCAGGGAGTCGCGGAAGCTGAGAATGGGCTACAGTGTTGAATAAACTTCACCTAATTGATGTGATGGAGTACGTAAACACAAGTTTTGACAATAACATGTTTGGCTTATTCATGAAGAGATGTCCGAGTAAGGTGGGAGGAAACGGTTGACCGTTGAGGAAGACAAGACACAGGTAGAATTAGCAACAGAAGTTTCATCTATCTGCTAGCCTGGTCGACGTGCTTTGTTAGTCGTCGTCTTCATGAACTCGCTTACACCACGTCATTAAGCCGTCCTGTGTTATGATTTCATAAATTTTGAATACAAGCAGTGTTTGCAGGTTTTCTATCGTGGGAACGTTTCGCTCTTGATGCAACAGCTTTTTCAGGCCAACTATTGCGATAGCACTCAAAACCATTTGGAATCATGGAATCCCAGTCGGTTTCAAGCACATTTCGAAATGCTGAACCCTGTGATATTATTATTCTGCTCCCGCTTTTGTTTGTAAAACGAGCGCCTCAAATGTGCTCGTTAAACCGTCTGGTCCATTGGACGGGGTTAAATTAGATGCGCTGTGGAATGCATTTGCATCAGTTAATCCTGATTAATGAGAAAATTGTAGATCATACCACAGCTCTCCAATAGGATTACTCAAAAAAGCCTATTAAGCTCATTTGAGGGAACAAATATTAAAAAGTAAACAGGACCAGTTGAAAACGGCGCTTATTTAGGTCTATTAAAAAATCATCATTGATATTCAATTTTGTTTATTCCATGTTCCGGATTTTCCAGAAATAATTCGGATATGCCATTGCTAGCAATGGAAACGGAATCGGCTTGATGAGTGCTGCATTCATCATGAAGCTAATTTTCATATTCCAAATCGTCCTTTACTTTTAAGCTTCTGTGGGCATGCATGGGTACATATGAAGTTGGTACTTTAGAGAGAGAGGACCAGCTTATGACATCTACTCGATTAGTACCGTAGCACATCAACGTGCGCTGGGAATAAAGCTGAATTTTCCTCACCCTCTTAGTTATTTTCATCGAAAATTCGCAACGCAGCGTTGATCCGTAGTGTCCCTGTGACATCATACAAATTGTCGAGTTGCTTGTAGTTGCATTGCAGACCTCAGATAAGTATGAACAACTGAATAGACGCTGGCATTTTGGTCATCTCACCATGCCGCTTAAGTGTCGTGGCAGACTGAGTGAAAGCAGTTTCCTCAACGGTTAACCAGAATAGAGGTTATATATATATATATATATATATATATATATATATATGTAGAATCAGTGGATACCTTCTGTTTGCTGGGCATCAGAATCCATAAGACGGCTGCAGCAGTAAAAACGGCTGTGGAATTTGAACAGTTTAGCGAACCTGTTAAGACTACATAGAAACCCAACGAAAGTTCAGTAACATCCGAATATATATCTGGTCGTCCAGTATGTACATGTGTGGCTGGTTAGCGGTTTACGACACAGTTGCCTGACGTGAAACTAGAAACGTGACCATGCGAATGATGAATGTGCTACCATGTACATAGACGGTTATGGTGAGCAGCCCTGGAGCACAACGTGTTTACTAATATATTGTCTTACCGCTGTTTGTTGTCCACTTATAACTTGCTTCAGCTGTTGAACGCACAAACGGGGATACTGGGTTTCCCTCCCACATAAGGAGATAAATGGGCTCTGTTGATGACTACAATAAAGTCGAAATGCTCTTCCGGTGCTTTCCTGGATGTTTGGGATCCGCCTGGCTGAGCCAAGATAGGCTGAATTCCATCCTTCTGTGCAATCTTAGTACACACCATATAGTTTTGTATAAATGAATACTAACCCGTGCCGAGAATTGCCTAGGTTGCAGATTTCCGACCATTTCATTAATTGTTGTTTAGAGTAAGAAACCACTAAGCAACTGACATTTACCAAAAACTTGCAGATAGTACATATCAGTGACAATCCGATCACTGATTTGCGTTATGCCTACAAACTATATTATCTGTGCTCGTAATAATAGTAAAGATCATGTGACGTTAGTAAGCAAACAAGATTGCCAGATTGTTAGTGTTATGTCTTTAAACTCAAACGGAATGCCACGTACCTAGATGTTTCAGCAAATCAATCGCATCGTTCCTGGGACTATTGCCCAAGAAATATCGACTGTGCAGGTGAGTGGAGGGTGGCCAGGGCTAGATCAGAACTAGCTTCTTGACTCACTAGACCATACCTATGATTGAAATACAATGAGCCACTAATTAAACTACTAACTCGTATTTCTGAGAAGGGTAGGGTAGCTGGTTTTAACCACCACAGCGACGCGGTCTTCTAATGGCCACAGGAAACACGAAAAATATTTCCTATACCCTAACTCATTAATAAGGCCCACCCGACTGAGTAAACTCTTGTAACCGTACCAACGCGTTGCACATGTTATGGTTTTAGTAAAATTAATGCTAACTTGTAAAGAGAAGTTTGGTTGCCTATCTTCAAAATTGCCAAGCAAGTCATTAATTGATTTTGGTGCATGGTTACACAAAGCACCTGGATTAAACTTTAACTATTCGTAAGCTGCGTTTGTTAGGTTTTATCCCTGATTAGCTCTATACTAGAAAGTATCTTACCTAAGCTGTTAAGAGTTGTGTTGGTCACCTGTGAACTGATAAGCAAAGAACTCCGACAGCTTTGTAGGTTAGATCGGCAAACTCGACAGAATATCACGGCAAAAGCAGTTTTATACACCGAATTGTATCATCTCTGTAACTAGACTCTGGCAACCAAATTGGAATACGTCTCCCTTGGATATAGTTTGGCACGTACTTCTAATTTGTTGGTTTGCCACAGATAGTGGACTGAGGTAGACAGTGAACCATGGTCCCAGCACATGTGGCCAAAGGGTTAGTCAAAAATTGGATAAATTGTTCGCTTCCAACACTTCCCAATAATGTAACCACACAAACACATTCACTCAAATAAACAAAAGAAATCTTGGTGACTTACACATCGAGTAATTATACACATATTTACATATATATTTATTCTCGTCTGAGAACAGTTATGTGTTCTCAGAATCATGGTTGTATTGTGATGAAAAAATTATGGTTCAAAAAATGAAGCGAATTAAAAAGCGGCTTTTTATATTTCATATCTCCCACGCGTCGTTTTGAGTCCTTTTTGTTTGTTTAATATTGTAATATGGATGAAATGAAAGTGTTTGAACAGCAATGACGCCAATGATTTCGCTTAGGAGCTATGACCACCAAAGCTTCCAGCCAGTTGGATTCCCAATGGCGTGGTCCCTGACGTGGAAGCCGGCCAGATCCTGATGAAACAAAACATGCAGTGACATACTTGATGTTCCTCTTCAAAGTCATTGCTTGTTCACCAGATATTTTTCCCACTCACGCCCAGGAATTGCAAATGATGCTCGTCGAGGAAGTCGATTGGTTGGTGTGCGCAAAACGTAACCAATCCAACATAACGGTGTTCGAGAATAATATCCTGGAGACTGGGATTGCTCGCTCCGAGTATTCGGCCTATAACATCCGAGTTCCTTAGGTGTTGTCACCACACATGAGCGATCGTTCAAAAGCAGCGGTTGCCGAAGGTTGCTAGTCGTTGCATATCTACTGCACGGACAGGCCAGGTTTCGCAGCCGTAAAGTAGGACCGCACAAACAGTGGCATTGTACACTGTCTTTAAGCTTTAGACTGATGTCGCGGCGGAGCCACAAGTGCTTCAGCTTAGTGATGGGCAGGCAGGATTTAGCGATTCACTGAGACAATTCATCCCCATCACTGTCATTCACCTTGATGCAGCTCCCGAAATAAATGAAGCAAGTCACCTTCTCCAGACAATCAGCTGTAGTTGTGAGTGCTGGCCCCGGCACGTGCCAATCTTGAAGCAGGGTTTTACAATTGGATGTTGCAAAATATAAACAACAATTAGACGATCGCTGAGCGATCCGAGACATTTTGGATGTTTTGTTGATCGTACCCCAGCAAAGCGAAGTCATCAGCATAATGCCAGTCCGAAATTCTCTCCTCGAGGAGGATCTCAATGCCGCAGCTCTCGACTTCTTCCAGAGCGCAGTGGAGAACATCATCGATGGCCAAGTCGAATCAGAATGTTGAGAAAGGGTAACCCTGTCATACTCCGATGATAACAGCAAAATATGAAGAAAACTGTTCATAAGCTTTAAGTTTGCTTGATACGTGACGATAGGGTTCTTTCAGGTTGGTGATAAATTGATCGGTACACAGCTTCTTAGCAAACAGTTCCAAAGAGATATTCTATCTATGGATTCCAAACACCACAGCTGTTGGTCTTCGCTAGTTGTGACGATTTTCGATCATTTGATGCAGTGTGAATATCTGGTCGATGCAAACTCGACCGCTGCGGAAACCGGTTTTTCCTCGCGAGACAATACCTCTCGAGTAGATGAAAGTCTGCGGCTTTTGACATAAGAGCTTTAGAAGCGACCGATAAGAGTGATTTTTGTTGGTAGCTGGGCTAATGCTTAGAGGTGCCTTTTTTAAATACGGACCACGATAGACTCGCTCCGAGGGTTTGGAATCTTTTCATCAATCCACAGAGAAAAGTGAGAGCAGTTCACCAATTACATTTTTTCGTCGGTCTTTACAGAGCCGGAGGAAGGCGGTTAGGGAATTGGGCTTTGAATGCTCTAAGAGTCTCGATTTCTCGCTGGATCTCAACCTTGGCGGGAGGATCCGTACACACGGGCCAAGCACCACATGCTATCAAAGGGGAGGACACCGGTGGTTGAATCGGATAATTAAATTGAAGAGCAAATTGCTCTTCTCAGCGATCAAGACTTTCGCTTAGAATAGTGATTATCGCACCGTCCAACGCACAGACTCTCTCGTAAATGATATGTGATTTGTATCCATTGCATGTTATGAGGTAATATAATCTACACATGGTTGTAGAATCGTCAGCAGCTTCCATTTCCGTGGCTCGATTGGACAAACAAGATTCACGATGGCGAGGAATAGTTGTTTTTGGTTGTTTAGAAGTGTTTCGTCGGTGTTCAGTGTGCCCCACACTGACGGGAATGAACGGCCAACAATCAAGTAATTCCGACGATGTCGAGGAGATGCAACTTTTAGCTGTTAAACGAACGAGACCACAGGTAAACATAACCGCAGAAAATATGGCCTGTTTTAAAGGCAGCCAACGCTGGTCAACATTCAGAGCTGGTGAAAAGTGAGATTGTCACCGAGCATCCGTTGATATTCCAATTGAACAGCTGGATCTCCTAATGTACCAACGTTCAGACGAGTATTTTTGATGCCAGGCGAGCCAACGAAACGAATGCGTTCCATCACACATAGCAGCGCGTGAACACTTTCGATGCAAGTTGGCCAATATGATCGGTAGTCTTGAACACTGCCAAGTCTGCGGCGACTTATGGCGATGTAATCAATCGCGACAAATTTCGCAATGACGGAACACGACAGGTAGCGCAGTGGCTTCTCTGGGGGCGAAAGAACAGGCTGGATATGTACAAATGGTAATTGGAGCAAAGGCTGTGATGCCTTTCACCAGCATCCGAGCATCATTACATCATTACACCCGTTAGCTGGATGTGAGAAGCACCTCAGCTACCCTGCGCGGATACATAAAAGAAAAAACGGGGAGAAAAGCAATAGGTACAAGGAAGCTGAGCTAGCCGTAATGGATAGACATCGTTCCGGTATGCTACCAGCCAGATACTATGCAACCTAAAGCCTTTACTATGAAAAGTTTTATAAGGCTATATAGTGAGATCGTG